>NJPR01000095.1:0-223514 GCA_002946385.1 Rutstroemia sp. NJR-2017a WRK4
GAGAAATTTTACAATAATGACAATGGCGCATTCCCCCCCCCCCCCCCCCCCCCCCTGTTAATATGGGTACGGAGCATGGTGTTAAGAGCCCTTGCCCACTCTGAGGAGGAGGCGAACTTGTCGCTAGAAGAAGCAAGGGAAATTGTGAATAGTGGCAGGCTATCAATGGATTATTCGGAATTCATGGAACGTAATGGTCTGGCAGCAGCTAGTGGAAACCCAAGTGAGCCCAGCAAGTCAAGGAAGGCCAGCACCGAAGCTACTTGGCACCGCCCCATGGACTCCGCAGAGGACACTTCAGATGAGGAGAAGAAAGACGCCCCTGGCGGTACAAATGACGCCAAGCTCGAAAAGAAGGGCAGGGCGAACACAGATGCGTGGACAGTGAAAACTCAATTGACAGTGCTTGAAGAAGAGCCCGATGAAGACCCGACGAAGGTAGACCAGAACGCTGGTGCCTTCAGCAAGACGTCTACCCTCAGCTCCAAGGAAAGTGTTCCGCTAGATGTCGATCGTAGTGATGAACAACTCAGAACTATAAAGGGGAAGATACCTAGCGATCACGATCGCGATGATGAATATTTTCCGTCTCCTCCACAGGCGTCAGAGGGCTCATGTTCTCCCATGACCAGCCAATTCCCACCACCATCTGGTCCAAATGGCGGTATTACTCAACAACCCACAACCACTCAAGTACCGCTGGAAAATGCTGCGCCAATTCCACCATCCGATCTAGCAGATCGCTCAGGGCATCAACTTCCAAATCATGATTCACAGCAAAAGCTGTCAAAAATATACGTGACGATAGACGAAGCTTCCTCCGAACCTGGAGCTGTGGAGCCGATGGTAAACAGATATAAGGAACAAAATGGATTGTCTCATACTGCAAGTAGGGGGCCAGAGTTAGAAGTCCCGATAACTCGAAGTAGGCATCTTATTGACGAGTGCGTGAAAAAGCCACACATGCTAACTAGGCCTCTCAGGACCTACCGTGGTCAGCGTTTCGGGTTCGAATGAGTAGGTGGCATCAAGTTACTATTAACCGATAGATTAATTGCATTATTCTGTAGATTTCATGCGTCTTCATCAAGTATAAGACAGAAAGTCGGTTGCGACACTCCAGGAAATGTCAGTATAAACAAGATCTTGAAACAATCCTGGTTGCTTACCCATATCGGCCCCATCCCCCCAGCTCCCCCACCACCCTCACGAGTTAAATATCCGCGCGGTCCCACGTAATTAACCTCAGGTGGGGAAACCCGCCAACAGCACCGAAAAGGAGGGATAATATACAGTACCCTCAGCCACCTATAGGCCAAGCAAGGAACTGGCAGCCACCACCAAACCACCATCAGGAATCAGGATATGATCCAAGCAACTAATTGGCCACATCGCATGTAAGAAATCGAACAGCCATTCACGAACCATCATGCCTTGGTAACACAGATATACATAGCCTTTAACCTAATTACCGAGTGAGAGCTAGACACGCTTTCAGCTGCTGCTGCATCACACTTCGCAAACATACACTCAAGTGAGAAAGATGCCCTCTTTGGGGTCTGAGTAATATGTTTTACGTGCTGTGGTATGATTTAATATAATATGCGTAGACGGCTGGAGGCATACTTGCTCAGATCTGATTCCAGTTTCATCCATTTCGATATCCCGAGAAAATAGCTATATCGACCTGCAATGGACTCCTCAAATCTCGGCCCCGGCGTGTTGGCCGTATCGTGGGTTTTCGGCGCTCTAGCTATCATCATCGTCGGGACTAGGTACTATGTCCGTCTTCGAATCGTGGAACGCTTTACTATCGATGACTGGCTAATCGCTCTTGTTCTGGTAAAATTTGCATTTTCAATACTTCATACCTTCACTCTATTATGCAGTATCAAACGAATTTCTCATTCATGCATGAGATATCTAACTCTCTCAACAGATTCTCGCCCTCTTCAACGGCGTCTTCTACACCCTCTCTGTCCACTACGGCCTCGGACGTTCTCTCCAAACCCTCACCAAAACCCAGATCTCAAACACAAAGAAATGGGTATATTTCGGAAATATCTTCTCAACGCTGAGCGCGGGGTTCGGACGCATTGCATTCGCGTTCTTGCTGCTGGCGCTGCTACATCCGACGTGGGGGAAGCGGAGGGGATTACTGTGGACGATCATTACGTTGAAGTTTATCGTGGATGTTGTGGCTGTTGTGGTGAGCTTTTTGCAGTGTAGGCCGATGAATGGGTATTGGGATAAGGATGTAAATGCGACTTGTATGCCGATGGTTGTGGTGAGGGTTACATACTTTCAGGGTGGTGAGTCAACTTTTGTTTTGTTTTGAGATTATGTATTGTGTTGTAGTGGGTGGTGTTAATATATGATTACAGCTTTCTGTGCCTTGGTTGATTTCATACTCGCTGTCTTCCCTATAAGTCTGCTCTGGAACCTTCAGATGAAGCTCAAAGTGAAGGTCTCACTATCAATTGTGATGGGTCTAGGGGTTTTGTAAGTCTTCCGATGGTCTTTGACACCTATCATTTACTGAGTCCTATCTTAAAAGTGCCGGGATTGCCGCAGTAATCAAGACAGCCGAGCTCAGGAACTCGTCCCAACCAAATACAACTCGTAAGTCACGTACTCATGTTATCTCACACATACACCCTAACCTGTGATTTAGGACAATTGGCAATATTAGCTATCTGGCGAATGTAAGAAAACCACCACAGCACTCCCACCACCTACTAACCAAACCACAACAGCCTTGAAGTCTACCTCGTTCTTATCGCGGCATCGATCCCGACGTTAAGACCACTCATGGGAACTAGAAGACCAGAGACGACCACATATTATAACTTCAAGCCAAAGGATTGGACTAGCATGGAACAGTCCGGGGGCTCGGATAGGAGATCTTCGAATAGGGGAAGAGGGTTTGTTTCTTTGATGAGCCCTACAACAGATGATGGTGTTATGTCGAGTGCGATGGATACTTATTCTCTTAAGGAGAAGGATGGCTGTGAGGTTAGGGTCGGTAGTGCTGGGGACAGGGCGTAAGCTGGGGTAATCGAGAAATATATGCAGTATTTCGTGCAGTATTTCTGAATGAGGTTTCGCGATTGGAAAGCAGAGATGTGAACAAGGAGCTTGTCGAGTTTATATGGCACGTGAGGTTAACTTGAGGGACTTCAAGGGCAAGGGCATCTGTTAAAAGAAACCATGCAGAAAGCCAAGGAATTCTATGACGTAATTAGCTATTCCAAGGTACATTAGTCATACGATAGTGTATGCTCGATTCAACTTATTGATTCATCTCGTCCCGCTACAACAACGTTTTACTCCAGTTACCAAATCCACACCCGAACAGCAGCCAATATGCCAAAACAGCTTAAAATAGCAACACCAAATGCATATGGATGTCAAGATCCTACAACTCAAACGCAATATATGATTCTGCGTGATTCGGATCTTGGGCGGCAAGTGGCCGCTTTTACCGATCGTGCTGAGCGAAACGCTTTTATCATCAAGAACGGGACCAAAGCGGGCCATAGATCAGCTGTCTCGGGACCCGTAGTGAAAAATCCGAATGTGAGATGGAATGGGCGAGAGTGGGAGACTATTGTTGCCGAGACGAGCGAGGAGAGTACTGTTGCTGAGACGGGCGAGGAGAGTTCTGTTGCCGGGACGGGCGAGGAGAGGCAAGCATGAAATCACTGGAAATTTGTGAGTAGCTACATCTGAGGCAATTAGCTTCCAGTTATCGGAGGCTGATATTCTGAGGCATTCTAGTATATGGCAGGGCGGACGGGATGCCCACTTCTCCTTGATATATGGTCGTATGTGCTCACATTATTATAATTAGCAAATATCTTCAATGAAAATTATAGATTTCATCAGTTTCCACACATTTCGATGGCGGGGAGGGCGGCGGGTGCGGGTGCGGATGCGGGGTAATCTTCTCAACCAAACCTCGTCATTAACCCCACGCAATTTTCGGAACCCTCTCAATGCAACCTATCTCATAACCAATCCCGTCAATGGATTGCAGTAGAAGCACGCACATTATGGAAGAAGAAAGCATCCAATGCCAATGACAGCACAACTTCCTACTTTCCAGCCAAGACCACAGCCTCCTCTAGGTAACCCTTACGACAACTCTCCTGCCTTACAAGAACTACCTGGAACCTCCAAGAAAGAAGACGGTGTGGTCGTTCGACCAAGGATTCTATTACCTCGCCCTCGGTCTCCGAGATATTGACTTCTATGATCTCGAATAGGAGCGATCTGTTCTTCAATGAACACGTTCTCCTGTTCAAATGATCATGAACATTCTGTTGTCGATCTCCGAGGAAACTACTCGACACGCCATTAGAGGACAACTTCATAAACTGCTCGCCCATGCGCCCCCAACTCCAAACTACCTAAGGATTATCGAATTCCCTTGGGAGGCCCTGAGTCAAATCAAGAACGTCCTGTTATTTACACGATGATTCATTGCTCTCATACAGAGCCACCCACCAAGTCTGAATATCTTTGTATCTTGCGCGACCTAAAGTCTTATGGCACTGACCATACGCGAGCACAAGATTGGGCGAACTCGGATCGCCTAGCAAGAATCATCCAGGAGTCGAAGGACGCGACTGGTCAGGAGGTGCAAACGGGAAAGCTTTAGAGGAATGGACACTCTACCGAAACGGTTCGCCGCGACCGCACCCTAGGAGATACTGTACCGAAGTCTCACACTAATCAATATCCCTGACACATCATCCGTTCGCTTTGGAGAGCACACGGTATCCATCCTTACGAATTCATACTCTTGTTTCCGCGGTCTGAACGGCACGCTGGGTGGGGAAAAGCACACCGAAACTACCGCAGATAACAATGCTACCAATGCTGCGTGGAGAAATGGAATGGCAGGTCTTGTAAAACAAGGATTATATTCTATCAACAAGGACATTGTTGAACAACAATTTCAAGACCGAAAGTTTTACGAGGAATATAAAGAACCCGGATCTGAGCTGGAGTGGGTGAGGGATGAAGAAGTACTGGTAGAAAGGGCTCGACAAAACTGTGAAGCGGTATATGAAACTGCACAAATAAGAAGTGAGTGTGAGATTATACTCCGTGAATATCACCGCCATTGCTGACTGATTGAGTAGTCACTACCCTTGTTGCTGCTCGCGTGTTTCAACTGCAAAGCCATATCGAGCTCGAGGGCACATTAGAAAAACTGGGGACATTGAAAGCCATCCGAGAGCACGCGAAGTCTCTGAGGACGAAAGTTGATCTCGGAAGTGATGGCAACCATTTGGCTTAGGAGTCCCACCTTTTCTCCCTCTCTTTCAGCTCCAGGGGGCATGGAGTCAACGTTCATATCTCTCGTGTTCTTGCGCTTCCACTCCTACTACGTTTTATTTGCAGGCGATGTCCCTTCACGGTTGTCTCTGTTGGAACCTAATGGGCCAATATAGGCCTAATATAGACCTATATGTAGACCCAGAGCCAACACTGTGGCAAGGCCCATATGACTATATATAGGGGTCCTTTACCACTGTAAAATAGGTAGAACAGTTGAATCAAGCACTAGTTACCCTTACTTTTAAATCCATTTCAGAGCCTATAAGGTACTAGATCCCAGTACCCCGCTTGCACCTAATTTGAGAACTTCCAAGAGTCTCTATCCTCCAAGCTTGTATCTGGACGGCCCAACGCAGTTGCAAGGGGAAATTATGTTTTGATTTGCAAAAGAGATAAAGGAAACAGCCATCGGAAGTTCAGAGAACTGAGATCAGATTCACTAGAAACATGGAAAACATATTCACTGTACGTACCCGATGAGGCGACGATGACCCCGTAATCGGACCTATTCTCGTCATGGCTAGTAGAGTAGTTCAGAGTATATATTCAGACTTCTCAGACTTTAAACAACTTGAACTCTTACAACCTCTTACAACCTCTTACTATCTTCTACAGCAAGTCAATAACTACGTCCACATCTCACTTGTAAGTATTTTCCTCTTTATTATTGAGCATTTTCGACCCCTACGAGTATAAGCCTATATTTACTTCATTTTGTCTCCTTTGGTTTACTTGGACCGTACGAGTATAGACTTCAATTTGATTCATTTTGTCTTCTTTGATTTATTTGTGTTGGACCCTACGAGTATAAGCTTGCATTTGCTTCACTTTTTTCACTTTTGTTTTCCTTGTATTGGACCGTATGAGTATAGACCTCAATTTACTTCATTTTGTCTCCTTTGCTTTACTTATATTGGACCGTATGAGTATAAGCCTCTATACACTGTTTTTTCCTTTTCTGTGTCTACATGGAAACAAGCATCATATCTAATTAATCTATTCTCTAGCAGAAACTTCATTCCTCGATTCAACGGCCGCACAACCCATCCAAATTTCGAGTTTGATATTGCTTGATCTTCATTTACTGTTAGTTCATCTCCTTTTCTTGTCTACCATACAGGAACAAGTATTATATCTAACTAATCCATTCTCTAATAGACGTTTCGACCCAAGCTACCCTACAAGACATCCAAGTTTCGGAAATTATTTCATTGGATCTTCACTGAACAAGCCTCCATTTACTGTTAGTTTATCTCTTAATCTGTTCTGTCCATACATCACTGGCACTTCTAATACATATATTATCTAGTAGATACTTCCTTCATTCAAACTATCCCAAATCGCCAACAATGGATTCGCTCGATGCTGCCAAATATGAGTTCCCTTACCGCGGTGTCCCATTCATCCCGCTTGAGGATGAGATCACCATCACGACCAGCAAAAAGCGAGTGGAAGGAACCGAAGATAAGGAAGATTTTGCCTTCTACGCCCCAACAGAAGTTTTTCCCATGACAAAAGCCGAGCTTGAGAAGGCAATCACCCATGCCGGAGAGAAAACCCTCCGGGAGTTTTGGTGATTCTGCCCAAACCAGGAAGTGACCAACATCTGGCCGGATACTTGGGCTTTAAAAGCGGAGGGATGTTTAAGATGTGGCTTGAGACAAAGTTGCCTCTTGTGTTAGAAGAATGGGAGAAAAGCCGGCGAACTGCATTTGGCTGTGGCGTGAAGAGTGTGCTGAATCATGACTGGAATGCCCCAGATATGTTCAAGCTCTTGGACGAAATGTCGGAAAAGGAACAGGAGTTCGTTACTGGTGATATATTTCCAGTTACCAGCAAGATGCTGGGCGTTTCGGAGAAAAGCGACGAGCCAGGTTATTACTGCTGGTTTTGGACTATCCACAAGCTCATTATCTCCTACCAAGACCACTTCCCGGAGGACACGCCTCAAAAGTCAACTCCGCTGCACTCGCCGGAGAATTGGTACCGGGGAATTCTTGTTCTGCGCGCATATTGGCTCCATCGCAAGGCTCCTCAGGCTCTGAATCGAAGACGCGGGTATACAGTCAGCCCAGCTTACAAGCCAAGATTCTTGGGGGACGTTGATTGTGAAGAAACCGATGGGATCGAAGATTGAGAATATGAGATATGATCCAGGAATGGGATAGGGTCTTTATGTTTCTTTTTTTTTTTCTTTTGTACTGGCATTACGGCCCCAAACATGGAGCAATTTTACTTGGTTGGGAGATGGTCTGGATGGGAATGAGATTTGATGCAGGAATGGGAGGGCCTTTACGTTTCCTTATTTTCTTTTGTACCGGCATTACGGGCCCAAACATGGAGCAATTTTACGTGGTTGGGAGATGGTCTGGATTGGACGATATTATCCACGGGAAGAGGCCTAACTTGAATGGCTTCTTTACTTAGTATTAGAGTTTTTCAATGCAATTTCAGTTCTTGTGTCACCGCTTTCTACATGCATTCAGGAAAAGGCTTTCATATAGTAAGAGTTGCGTTATATCATTCGGATCTATGTACACCTATGCTTCTTGGGCTTCCGGAATCGATATTCATCCTCCACATGTCGAAATTCTCCTTCGGCAGCGAGTTTGGATACGAACTTTGTCGCCATATTTGACCGGACGTAGACATCGAAACTTTCTTCCATGAATATGATTACAATTTCCTGTCCCTCTTTTCTCCAAAGCGATGAATTCGACCAAATCCTTGCAGCAATATGTCTATGGACATGGGATATTCCATTATTATAATTTTCAAACAACAACCGTGGAAATTGAGCCCGTAGGGCCCAATCCTGAAGCCGACTAGGAGAATATCCACCTCGCAAGCCGGGTCGTTAAACTTGGCAAGAATCTTCCGTCTTTGCTCCGAGGTGTGAAATGACGCGAGTGGCATAGTTTTCCACCCCATCATATTGCAAAGTCCTTCAGCATCCCTAGACTATTGTTAGTATACACTGTAGCAAATGAATAGTAAGAATGTCTGTCACATGCCATTGACACATCGGCCAGTTAAAGATCGCTAAGACGCGCTCTCTCCGGAGGAGAAAAAACAGGCCGATTTGGGACAATATCTTGCTGCTGATTACTGATATCAAATGAACATACTGGCTGATTTAACAACTTGTAAGATTTGCATTATCCAACTATCAATGAAGTACTGATATGGGCCTGTTATTTCTACGCCGGAGAGGCGCTCTCTTTGCTGGGTCCACTCATCCACTTGCGTTAAAAAGGCTCTTGGTTTTGGCGACTTCCCGACGTACGCCAACATCATATCCCATTTGTTAGAGGGGGCCGGTATATGCGATGATACAGAAGGTCGTGCCTTGTAGTACTTGTGAGTGACCCCGTGGTCAGTGTCGATCTCGTACCAGCCGGCTACTTCTGTTGCGGTACCTGCTGGTTTATCTTTAACCGTGCGCATCGTGAGAGGTGCAAGTTGCAAATCAAATGTTGAGTGTTGTAGAGCTCGATATGTTTCCATGTTGAATGATCCTGAGTTTTCCTCGTTCGCCACCTTAATCTCCGTCTTCGCTTGCATAACACCGTCGCTCGGTACATTCAGATTTCTCCTCCACGCGTCAGTCAAATTGTCATATTCCCTCTTGAGGGAATTTTTCATTCGTAGCTTGATTGTCCTGACAGTGAATGGAGGTATGGCTGCACCTGGTGTGACGTACACGCCGTCCACCGTGAGTATAGGCGTCGACATCAACCTCTTCTTTTGAATCAGCTTAAGAATGGGCCTGAGCACTTTTCTAGAGGTAACCGCGTCCCATTCGTTCGTCCGCCAATCATACGAAACAGTTCCGGGCAAGTGAGGTGGATTGAGAAGCCATGGTTCTCGAGAGCATCATAAAGTCTATTGGCTGCTGGGCTAGAACCCATCGCAGGCAGGATTGATCCACAGGGAGCGCCATCCTGATCGACAATTTAGTCGACCAAAGGGTTGAAATCCTCGTCGAATATAGATATTAGCTTGGCGGTTGACTTCGGTAGGTTTAAGCCAATGTCCTTCCCTTTATGGAGCTGGAAAAGATATCCACGCAAATCAGTTGCTCTGTTTAGCATTGGATTCGCCGTTACCGCAATAAAGCGCTTCGCGCGCACTTTCAGTACCGTATCTGCTGCCAGAGTCATAGGATTTTTTATGAGGTGGGCCTCGTCGGCAATTGTTCGCCCGATGATGGAATGATTTTTCAGAAGTAAGGTAAACTTCCGTTCTTTCATTTGAGCGTCTGACATCGCCAACATCGGGTTAATCTTGATATGTCCGGCACTTTTCTTTGTGTCTGTGGCTCGAACACACCTACCCGAGAATGCAGTGTATGAAGAGAGGAACAATGTTCTTGAGGTCTATTAGTTGAGGTTAGCATGATTATTGTTGCGTTAAGGGACGAGACATACGTCTGGCTTTGCTGGATCCAGCTTTCCGAATTCTTCGTCCAAGTCCTCTACCGTTCCACCGACATGGCAGCTGGCACGCTCTTCGTTGTCTTGGTCTGGCTGGCCATAGAAAATCCGACATTTCAGAGCTCCCTTGAAATAATTCATGTAGTCGGCGTACCGCACATCTATAACGGCAGATGGAGCTAATATCAACGTTGCGAAGTGGTCCTTGGTCCCTTCTGCCTTTAGCCGTTCATGGCTTAGTAAAATCATGAGGAGAGAGATCACGGTCTTCCCACTCCCGCATTCCCCTGCCAATATCCCTCCACCTAGCGGACCATCTTCCATTCGGAGTCCCCAAGTTGCAGCTAGAAAGGGTCAGTGTTTTCACTCAATGAAAAAGGCTTGTCACTTACCAACGATTTGATGTGGATACGGTTTTGAATGAGTGCCGGGAAGTTGGATATCTCGGGGATCGAGATTGTGGAGTTTGCATGCACCTTCGTACTATATGGACTCGGAGGTGTTCGATGAGATCTTTTTGTCGATAGCCCGGAACTCGACCACAGTTGACGATCTTGCTGGCTGCAATGCACACGGTGGAAAACCCGAAGCTCAGGCAATGGCGAAGACGAAAGCTTGGGGTCAGAAAATCGTAGAGAGGACTTTGCACTTGGTTGGTCCTCCATTGCTGATCATGGGAGTGGTTGAGCGCTTTAAAGGAAGTCTCCCGCGTTGCGGGAAGGATGAGACGTCGATGGATGAAGTTCGAAACCTATTGGAAATTGGCATAATCCGTGAACGACCCACAACTCATTCACTTCGCGGACGAGCTCGAATCCATGCGAACGGAACCTGGCTTTTCCAAACGAACGACGGATGATGAAGAGCAGGTCGGACGAACTTAAGGCTGCTGCTAACTTTGAAGCAATGGATCGAATGAAGGAGGAGTGATTACTTGGATAGAACTGAGAACAATTGTTGCAGAAAATCCTTGAAGGTGGGATTATTGCTTTCGTGTGGACGAGTACCGTGGATGTCCTTTGTGTTGTCGCGTCGCCTGGAACGGAAGGTTGCAATGTTTTGTGGGTATGTTGATGGCATAATTGATACAAGCAGAATTGTATACGTTGTGTACCGTGTGCGAATTATGGGCCGAGTAACGATGGGGTACGAATGGATGAGAGTTGATATATTTGAGAGAGCAAATCGTGTAAGTTGTGAAAGATGTTGTCTTGATTTAAAATTCTCGTTTGTGTGCGTACCAGATTTCGGAAGGACCTCGTAGTACGAAAGTACCTTCCCTTCCATTTTTAGCAGTACTCTAGTGGCAGCAAACTTGATATCACGTGACCATCAACTAGCTGTCACATATTACATGACACCCAATGAAATTCACCAGTGGTTCGAGAATGCACAAAAAGAACTGTCCGCAATTGAAGGGATTGACACAGAGAGGCGGTGTCGGATCGAAGTAGAAGTGGGAGAAACTCTCCACGATACGTTGGAGCTGGTTGGGAAAGGTGTGATGGCGTCGCTGTGGAGGAGTGTCATACAGACCGACAAACTTCAACAACATCCTCCGCCGCGCCACAATTCAGCCGCATTGAGGCCAGCAGACCAGGATGACCACCCTCGAAAAAGTATGCGCACCCCTTTGGAAATGGGCCAAAATCATTTTTAATGCCTCAGTCCAAAGTCAGCTATTCGCCATATGTTTCGAGCGTCGACCCCCGGATAATCCATGCATGCGCTGAATACGTCCAGGCGAAAGAGGGCAAGAAGCATAATGTGGAGAGTGTTGTCCAAGCTATGCGGAATAAACACCAGCATTCATCAACTTGGAAAGACATTCTATGCCGAGTAAGCAGGGAGGCCGTTTAGATGATGCCACCTTCAATAAGAGAATTAACCAATTGAGGGAAACCCAAAAGATGAAAGCAATCACTCAAGGCTCACCGGCAAGGACGAATAAGACAGTCGAAGCTCCGCGGACACTGATTCCACGATCTCGATCGACTTCGAATACGAGAGGTGTCAAACGGGACATTGCGCACACGAGTTCCAGCGGCACTGCCCTGGTCAAACGATCGAGTACCACGAAATCCAAAGCACAACAAGAAACCATTGCCGACTTAAATGTCCAGCTCGACAATATATCTCGAAACTACAGTGCTTAGAGGGACAGAACGAGGAGCTCGAAGACGCACGCAATAATCCGAAATACAACTTGCTATACAACGCCGATTTTGACATCCAGATATTGCGATCCGCCGCCGCTCGATACATAGAAGACCTACAACTGCTCGATGATCTGGGGTAAAAAAAGGTCATATCTTTTACCCATTCGCCCCCGGCGCTCACAATGGCAGACGACTTCAATCGGATGCCCTTTCGCTCTAACTTACTAGAACAATACTATATCTACACACCCTTCGCAGGTATGCCTCGGGATTCTGATCTAGATAAGTTGATCAAATATACGGAAACAGAATATCCATACCACATACTTTGGGTATCAGCCAATATTGACGCGATAATCACAATGTTCGACCCACGACTGAACCATTCGATACTTTTCGTACTATCTTGAGAATATCATAAGTTTCTGTCCGCTGTCAGGAATTTGCCGCACATCACTCTTGATGACGATAGCCAACCTTACGCAAATGGTCATGATGAAGAAAATGGGCGACGCTTGAGAGGAATGGGACATGGATAATATTACCTTCTTTTACTCTTTATCTTGTGGCCCAACGGAGAACCCAATATTGACTACCATCGCGACTGCATCTGCAGACAAATTTGCATTCGTTCAAAGCCTTCGGAGTTCACACTTCTGTGATTTCCTATCGTTGTTTGAGAATGAGGCACTCCGCTTGCTCATCAAGGATTCGCATTCCCACTTAGTAATTGCAACACACAACGCAAACACTTTGGCAGCGATCCGAACCTCCCGACCTGGAGACATGATTGATAATACATCTGGGTGAGAGAAAAGAGTATCATCACATTATATACGAATGGGTTTAAGATAGATATGAGAGGTAGAGATAACAAAAGCGATCTTGAACTATATGTAAAACCGGAAAGCAACTCTAGCGAATGTTGGTTCGGGTGGAGCGACAAGGATGAGGCAAACGATGACATATTGGAATACTTCCACGAATTTAGAAGAAAAATATCTTGGAAGCTTTCGATAGGACAGAAGAAATAATATGATGCCACATTAGGTAAGATCTTGCCACATCCCCATCGATACTATCTGACATGAGGTGGTTGATGGATGCTGCCCAAATTTCTCACTGGTCTTGCAACCCCAGAACTGCCATCCAAATCCCTCAATCATCTTATTTGCCGTCTGTGTAGTCTTGGAAAGACTCACTATTCAATCCAGCGACTGATTTGCGAGACACTTAATCAACCTTCATATATCCCCTGTTCTTACACTTCCACTCCTACTCCCTACGGTTTTCGCCTATCGCTCAGGATGGAATAGACAGCCTGAGTACAAGCTCAGCAAATCTTGTCTATTCGAGTGTTTGATGACTTGTGTTTGGCGTGTTCTTTTTTTTCATACCTGTGGATGGTGAACTGAAAACAATGAACTCACCACGTACAACCGAGATAAGATTCGTTGTTCAGGAGTTCTAGGTTTTTTCCGCCTAGGGTTAAATGACTGCGAAAGGATCAAGGCCAAATTGAACTAGTCTGTACCATTCAACGAACGGACCTTATTAAACGCCGGTACGGATGAGATTCACTTGGGAATGCCCTCATTTTCGTTTGTGCAGGTCTATTTAGAAATGTATGGAAGGTCTCAGTTTGCACTGTTTGCATGTAAATCTGGCCACTCAAACAGGCTAGAAACCGTCTATAAAAGGTCCTTAAGACCTTGTAGTTAGCTGAGAATAATCATCACTTCTACATCTCACAACCTGAAGTACGAATAAGGCAGACAAGATCCATGCCAGACGCCGCTATCATTTCATAGTTGGGTAGTCCTCACTCCTACTCTGGTATCCGCAGATTTGTCTCATTGGCTGATAGATAGATTGTTCAAATTATCCTATATCAATCTAACAGGGCAAGAATAGATTGTTCAGGATAGAGAACAAAGCACGAAATCTGTAATGATAAGATCCTATATCGTACAATATCGACACCCCTCTCCACTCGCCATCAAACTCCCAAGTCAAAACTTGTTAACTACAAACAAACCACTTTTTAAGTGACTCCAGCAAGGGTAACAGCAACCATGAAGAGCGATCAAATACCATTCGTAGTCCTCCTCGTTATCATCCTTCTTTTGGTAGCAGTTTTTATGCTCTTCTTTATAGGAGTAGCAGGGGCGGTGTTCTTTGCATGGCTGAACGAATTGCTTCATCAACGGCGACAGGTTCGTCAGGCCAGAGATGCAGCTCGTGCTCCACAGCATGATCATGTAGAGTTGCAAGATAGGGAGTTTTCCAGAAGTACCCCAACTCTTGTGAATGTCCAAGACTAAATATGTAGTAGTAGCCTCGGTTGCTGCAACTGAGCTACAGTAGACAAAGGCAAAGGCAAATGCGATGGTTTTCAGAAGCTCCACGATCGAAGTGCAATTCAGTACAGAAATAGAAATAAAATTCCCCAAACAAAGAATCCCAGTTGAGAATGTCTAATATCGAAATTGATTCTTCAAGCATATGCTAATAAATATTTGATAGGTCAATGACCATAGTTCGATACTTATCTTGATGTAAATTGTTGAAGAGATGAAGGGTGGTCACCATTTGTATCCAAGATGGTAATCCTGAGGATAGGGTGTTTGATATACATCCCTTGCCTGGTGACAACAATATATTGAATAAATAAACATGAGAATAATCTTCAGAAAGGAAAAGAGATGTTGACATGTCAGATCATCAGATTCACGTGCATTTGTTTCACGTGACAGTGTAAGACTACACGTGGACGACGGGTTTGAACCAGACTGCCGGGAACTCTCGCGACAAGCTTCGCCGAGCCGTATTTACATCTCCATTCATGAATAAAAATGACCAAAGTGGATTCCAACACCAGTTCAAATTCTGACGTCGCGGGCACAAAAGAAGCTCGCAAACGCCGCCACCACAGAAAATCGCGATATGGATGTCAGAATTGCAAATCACGACGATATAAAGTCAGTCCTGCCCTTTCTACCCCTTTCTTAAGCCTCCTGGTGTCGTAGCCGATAACTCACTCTATCAAATCAAGTGTGACGAAGCAAAACCCGCTTGCAGCAATTGCGCAAAACGTTCCTTGACTTGTGAATACATTCTTCTTCCCCCAACAACGAATCCATGCAATTCAGCGAAGAAGGCACTCCCGCTTCCATTATCTACGATATCTCAGCATGTCTCAGCTATCAAAGAGACATCACTTATTCCTAACACTCCAATGAACCTCTCATACCCCACTACCATCCCCTCTTTTGCCAACGACCCCGATTCCCGCTCTCTTGACGTCCAACTCTTCCATCATTATGCCACTCTCATCAACTACACCTCCGATCACTACTCTCGCTTCGCCATCGATATTGCATGCAGCAATCCCTCAATCATGGACGCTCTCCTCGGCGTCTCCGCCTTCTCCCTTCGCAGAGCATACCTTCCTGCACTCTCCACCTCCATGTCCTCCCACATACCTTCCGCCTTTGAGCAACGTCTCATAAAAGCTAGCCACCTCTACATGTCTCGCGCTATCTCCGCACACCGCACTCTCATCAGCGCCGAGGGCGTCACTCCCGAGAACGGCGATGTAGTCCTTGCTGCCAGCCTACTCATCACCATCCACGCAGCCGGGAGCGCCCGCTTCCTATCCACACCTTTTCCTTCTCCAGAGAAGCGGATTCCAATTCATTGGTTCAAGCAGTTAAGGGGCCTGAAGGAGATGATCGTTCATGCTGGAATGTATGTCCGCGATGAAACTATCAAGTCGTGTCTGGAATGGGAAGAACAGTCGTTTTCTCTGTTTCTGCCGAGTCTCTCTCCGCCGCCCACTTGTCCGTCGATTTTTCCATCTGATTCCTTTTCGTTTCTTATGGATGGTCTTGAGCCTAGTTCTTCAAACTACGACCTATATAGGCGGATTGTCTCACTACTTGGTATCTTCAATCGCAAAGATACAATACGTTATTCATTGAAATTCCCGTCGTTGGCAGGAGAGGACTTTGTCGCGTTGTTGGAAAAGTGTGACGAGCTCGCTTTGGCGATTGTGGGATATTTTCTCATGTTGATTAAGAGGATTAGTGCGAAGACCAAGATATGGTGGCTGCAGGGAGTGGCAGAGGGAGATTTCGATGATGTGATGAGGGTGCTGGGAAAGGATTGGTGGGGAAAGATGGAATGGGCAGCGAGGGAGATTGGATGGAAAGGCATGGGGAAAGAAGTACACTGTAGGACGGGAGAATGAAAAATGATGGAGAACATTTGGGAGTGCGAAGTAAATGCAGCAATCTATGAAGGATTCCATACATTCTCGAATGTCCAATTTTCTATACCTTCGACATTAAAAGAACCATACTAATTCTATATGTATGATACCATATGTGATATCTTTTCCTCTAGCATCATTCTCCATCCCAGTGTCCAATATATGCAATCGGAAAGCACGTCTTCTCGCTCCGCCTTCTAGACATTCACCAGTTCACTCTAATTGCGTCGTTATTTGCTTCCTACGTGGTATCTCTCCTTGCGTCTACCACGCAAGGCGCCGAGAGATGTCGCCTAGTTGAAATAAAGTCAAGCACCACCAGCTGCTGCCTTGAGGAATAACTTCTCGCGCTGTGATTGAAGATTGTCAGTCAAAGTGTCTTATAAAAGTCATGATATGAAATCGTCGACTGTATACAAGTGCAAGAACGTTGCCGTTCTCCCGAGGAAAACTAACTAGGAAAGCACTAACCTTGAGTAACGCTGCACCAATGACAGCAATCCCTCCTGCTGCGATGAGAAGGATATAACTAAAATTTCAGATTGATGTTAGCTAACCGACCTCACAGGCGTTGTTTGGGGTAGAAGGTGATAAACCTACACATCATCGATAGCTTTGACAATGACAGCCAATGCGGGTTCGACTTGGTCAGCAGGTAAGGTCTGGAACAGTTCACTGCTAGTTCCAGCAATGCTGGCTTTGATAATCTCGGAATCTGTACCAGGCAAGAGTTCTGTAAGTCCTTGAACAGCTTTGTTGACGAAGATTGCACCGGCCATTCCGAGGGCGAGGACAATGCCTC
Organism: Rutstroemia sp. NJR-2017a WRK4; assembly: GCA_002946385.1. Taxonomy (NCBI): domain Eukaryota; kingdom Fungi; phylum Ascomycota; class Leotiomycetes; order Helotiales; family Rutstroemiaceae; genus Rutstroemia; species Rutstroemia sp. NJR-2017a WRK4. Next base: position 17,020 of record NJPR01000095.1, read on the forward strand.
CGAGTTGTGCTGAATATCTCGTTAATTTTCTCCCCTAAATGAAAGTTACTTCGCCTTTCAGAGCCACTTACAGAACATCATGTAGCCAAGTGCATATGGAATCTCATCTGGCTTCACTTTGGCTTGGACAACACTGTAACCTGCTTGGTTGTATGCACCTACGCCGATGGCCATTAAAACAGTGTAGCCGTAGATCGCTGCGGTGGATGTGTGTACTGTGACGGTGTCTAAATATGGAGGTCTCGTTAGAAATTTGTGCTTAGACTGATAGGAGAAAGGATCTACGTTAACTTACACATCAGAGCACCTGCTGCGAGCTCAAATGTCCCTCCTAGGAAATACCAAGGGTAGTAGTATCCGAGTTTTGTCATGACTGCACCATTGAGGATGATGACAAAGATAAGGATCATCACGAATGGTAGTAGACGCACAGATGCGTGGACCGCAGTGTCACCCTATTGTCGAACTTGTAAGTTGGAAGATCGCAGTGGTTTATTGGTAGGGAGACGAACCTTTGTGAACTGGAAGAAGAGGGGAATGTAGTAGACAGAGACGAAAAGTCCGCTGCTTGCACAGCCTGTAGCCATGATTAGTATCATCTAAAAGTAACGTGGAGGAGAAAGGAAATTATCGTGAGACTCACTGTTGAGGATAAAAAGGACGACCAGCGAACGGCGTTTGAGGAAATGAATCGGGAATAGGCGTGTTTTCTCAGTGCACAGAATGAGGAAGGTCTGTTGAGCACCGAAAGCAACCAACAGCACACCTGCAACAACGAAGAGCGCAATTGAGGAGCCACTACCCCAAGCCCATTGGACTCCACCGAAGTCGATACCCATGACCAGAGAAGCAAGTGCACCAGCGCAGAGGACAATGCCTAGCCAGTCAATCATAAGGAAACGTTCTGAAACGGTCGCCTTAGGTTTTGGATCGAAAGATGGCAACAAGAACACGTAGACAGGAGAAAACACGGCCCCGATGACCAAGTTAATGTAGAAAGCCTGCCAACGTCATTCACAAAGCACATATAGAAACGGATAGATAGTCTACTCACCCAACGCCAAGTCGCAGAACTTTGAGCGAATGCTCCTCCAATGGCTGGCCCTACTACAGTACCAATCCCCCAAGAAATTGCGCTTCACATCGGTTAGCTCCCATGATAACAGCACGGTAGAATTGTTCGAAGAACCTACGTGAATCCAATGTATGTTGGACGTTCTCGTATGGTGGTCGAAACAGACAACAGCACGAGCACTCCGAAGTACATACCGCTACCCTGTTGAGTCCAAAGTTAACATCTGGTTAACCGAGCAGTTTTGGGATATATGGAGTTCATACCCCCATACCAGCAATGGCTCGTCCAACAATCATAGCTGTCATCGTCGGAGCTGCACCACAAAGAGCAGATCCTGCCATGAAAAGAGTGAGAGCCTAGCAGAAATATTATTAACAACTGACTGAAACCGAGTCGAGGCAATGCATGAGCTTACTCCGATGTACAGCCATTTCGCATTGAAAGCACCGTAAACCTTTGACCAAGGAAGTACCAATGCTGAGGAGCACAGTGCGAATCTAGAACACATACGTTTAGCATGATACTTCCCACATTTAAAGATGGAAGTTGCCAGACTCGGGCTCACTTACGCGACAGATAGCCAGGAAACCTGATCCGCACTGTTGAACTTCTCGATAATTGCCTAATTCATGAACACTGATGAGCTGGAGGATCGCAGAGAAGATCAACAACGTGTTTTGGGTATCATACCGGTTGAATATTTGCGACGATTGTGTTATCCAAAGCAAAAAGCATATGACTAGATAGAATTGCTGTCACGACTAGGAACCACTGCAGGTTGTCAGTTGCATATATCTGAGAAGCCAAGGCAAGTAAACGAACCTTGAAGCCAGTTACTTTACGAGGCTCATCAGCATCTGGATTAGACCCCTCGAAATCACTAAGTCCTTTTTCTTCATCGGTACTAGACCCCGACCCCGAAGCTGAGTGTTCTGTGCTAGGGATGGCGGAAGTCCCTGTAGACTTTTCGTAGTCGGTTGTGGAAGTCGCTGACATGGTTTGTGATAGCACAAAATGCTTGAGAAAATGCTATCGGTAGTGATATTGATTCTGATACAAAGGTGAATGAGGTATTCAGATAAAAACGAAGTACGGCAGATATATATATCGTACATAAACTCTGATGAGAGGTCAATGTCGACGAGAGTTAGGAGCAATGAGAGCGACAAATAGCGAAAAGGCCGGCCAAGGAGCCCATGGGCCGGTACGATCACATAATTCACATTTTTTCCCGGCTTAACGTCCATGTAGGATTGATCAACAGCACGGAGTGACAAACATGGTGTGTAAGGAGGTTTGTCGTTAAGGCGGCTAATAAGACGGAAAGCCCGTATCAGCCCGGATCAGCCCGGATCAACCCGTATCAGCACGATCAAGCGAGGACCGGGCCGGGTAGCCAAACATCGCGGTAAACAAGATCGACTTCCTAGTCGTAACCACACTTGTATTCACCCTGCTGCTGCGTAGCTATGATTGCAGAAGTGTTTCAGAATCTCGACTTTAAGTCTCTTGTTTCCGGCCAATATCCACATTCAAAAATCGAACCCCAAAACTCTAAAATACATAGACAAATACAAAAGAGAGAACCAAGAAGACAAAAGCGTCCGGGGCACCCGAAGATGCCTGAATCGCCCTAATCACCAGGGGGTGTACTCACTATCCGGCCAACTTCGAACTTCGATATTCTCAATATCCAAATTCCATTTAGATAATCAGATATAACTATACTGATTGTTTAAATTTCACTTGGACAATTAAATATATAATTATACTTAATTAAATATTAGAGATTATAATATTCAAATATTTTTTAGACAATCAGATATTGGTCGGGTAGTTAGTACACCCCCTGGTGAATGAACGTCCGCAGAATCACTATCCTCCGTTACCACCAGCCTCCCGCAAACTGCCCACCCAAAAAACCTAAATTGTCGGACCAGCAATCTCGTGAGAGTGACAGATTCTACCGATGAGCCAGGGAGTCGCTAGGGCAGTACTATAAGCCTTGGAGGGGACCCGTGGAGCGGAGCGGTTTACTGGCTCTCCGGGGGAGAAAAACCAGACCGATTTGGGACAATATATTGTTGCTGATTACTGATATCAAACGAATATTCCGATTTACTTGACAACTTGTAATATTCTCATTGTCCAACTGTCTTTGCAGTATTGTTATCCGCCGGTTATTTCTACGCCGGAGAGACAGGTAACCTGCGGAGCCGGGTTTCTTATACGCAGCACCGCAGCCTAAGGTTGGACATACTCATGATCATAGTATTTGTTTCATGCAATTTTATTGGAAAAAGTATATCTCCGAATTAATTCAATCGCAGAGATCAAGAAGGTTGACTCTCAAATTTTCAATGTATCCCTCAAACCCGACCGAATATTGTTTTGTAACCCAGTAACTTTCAGTGCCTCGCAAGATCCATCAGATAATTCATCGCCCTTAACCTTTCCCTTCTTTGCTGCTCATTACCATCCGGAAGCCACGATTATATCCCCCGTAAAGTTTCTTAATCAAATAAGAAATCTATACATGATTAGCAAGTAGTTTAGAAAATGCGACGAGCAGCTTACTATCCCCACCCCTACTAGCTATCCTACCCGGTGTCTTCAGTCGCCTAGAGTTCTTCCGTAGCCCGTTTCTTCCTTGCCAGCTCAATTTCATGCGAATTGTTGGCCTTTCGCTTTTTGCCTTTGTGGATTTCAGAATTATCAAGATCTGTGAGACCGGCTTGATTGTTCAAGTTCCTGGAGGACATTGGCTTAGTGAACGCGCCTTCCGGAGTAGTTGATTCATTCGGACCCCTCCCTGGTCCATCGTGTTGACTAAGCTGTAAACTTGCAGCCTCTAGCATCTGTTCTAGGGCAGATAGAATATCCTGTGCTGGCTCTGCCGAGGCTTCTGGTTCGGAATTTTTGGCCGCGTTGTCATCAGGATTAGCATCAACTGTGGCCGCAGTATTGTCATCAGATAGAGGTTTATCGGAAACTCGCCCTAGAATAAAAACAAAGTGTGAGCAACAGATAACCAAGGAGTCTCATTCGTAGAATATGTTTCACGTACCTTGCCGATATCTCTCTATATCCTCAGCTTTATCTGGACACTCTGGCATCGTCGCAGGATCCAACCCTTTCGACTCCAAGAACTGCAAATATTTTCGATAATGCATCAAGAGCTCACCCAACTTGTTCTGCCCTGGCCATTTTCGGATCTCGGTTTTGATGGTCTTACTGGGAGTGAGGTTAGATCCCCATACAGGATCTTTTTGGACCTCCACGATAATCTTATCTCCAGTTGCCAATAACTTTTCGCGTAGGTCTGGGTTCCTTTTGAACTTCATGCAAATTGCGGCTAGCATGTATTTCCATGATACGGAATCCCAGTCCACGCCTTTAAGATTGACTTTCCTGCCCAAAGTTTTCGCTGTTTTGGGGGACTTGGCCGCCATGATCTGGTCAAACATCTTCCAGTCCTTAGCCTGTGCGGCCTTGCCGGCCTGGAAATAACTACTCAATTGATATATCAGTATAGCTCGAGAATGGGATAAAGTGACGGCTTACCCTTCTGATGTGTACCATTCATTTCCTGCATTGTCTTTGAATGGCGACGGCCAGAAGTTTGACGCCCATGCCCCTTCAGGCTCAGGCCTGTGACTGCCGCAAAGAAAGTATCCGTCTTTGGGTAGCTTGCCGTTAATCGCAGATTTGAATGTCATGGATGTCTTTGATGGTGGACGAATCACCACAACCTCTTCGTCCTCTTCTTCTTCGGGAGCCTGCCCAGCGCTACCAGATTCGAGAACTTCATCATCTTCTGCTGGCAAATGGGACTGGGTTTTGCCTGCCATGTTTGAGATATGGAACCGTTTAGTCGTCGTCACGGCCTCTCCATGGATTGATTAGTCTTGTTTCTATATGGCTTGGCAGGTTGGAAACGGGTAATGAAGAGCGGGAAGATAGGGATGAGGTACAAGAAGTTGAGAGTGATAAGTGGAAAAGTAGGAGATGTACGTACCTATCGGGAGTTGGAAGTTGAGAGGGAGGAGCGGGAAGATGAGAGAGAGGAGCGGGAAGATGAGAGAGAGGAGCGGGAAGTTTAGAGTGAGGAGCGGGAATTTGGGACTGAGCGGCGGAAGATTGGTAAATGAGAGAATTCGTAGGCTTATTCTTGTGGTGAATGTCCGGCGGAAAAGCGGAAAATGAAAGAATTAGCAGGCTTATATCTGTGGTGAACGTCCGGTGGGAAAGTGGAAAATGAAAGAAATTGCAAGCTTATATCTGTGGTGAACGACCGGCGGGAAAGGAAAGTTGTGAATTTGCACCACCAGTGGCTTTAAATCTGTAAAGATGGAAGTAGAGATGTAAGGAATGTTTTGATATGTAAAAGAGATGGAGGAAAGAGTCATGAGAATTCCCTATAAGTTTCAGAATCTCGCTTAATAAGGTTTGAATCGCATAGGTAGAAAATAGTGAATGGACTTCCTAATCAGGAAATATGGAAAACATATTCACTTCTTGTACCAGATAAGGCGACGACAACTTCGCAATCGGGCCTATTCCCCTTATGGCTAGAGTGATTCAGAGAGCATGGTTTGAGTTCTCGCACCTAAACAGCTTGAACTTTTGCAACGTCCTATATGAGATCCAGACTTCTAGATCTGAAGCTGATCGATGTCGGAGCCTCCGTCGGATTCAGACTACATTGCGAATGGCTTCAGATCTAGCAGTCTAGGTCTCACATCTTACTATCTTCCACGACGAGTTGACAACTACACCAACATCCCGGGCGCTTCTCCATACCAGATAGTTGAAGGTAAAGTCCCCAATCTTTTGGAATTAAAGGCCTAATCGTAGATCGTCTATTACAGAGTGGAAACTAATATTCCAATTGAATGCGGATCACAACGTAAACGCGGTCGTGCTAGTAACCACAATTTCAATATATGGAAGTTAAGAGATGACATATGAAGAAGGCTTGGAATACTGCAGGGAATCTGTGTGAAAGTAGAATTCTAGAAACAACAAGAACGACATTGTTAGACAGTAGCGAAATGCAGTATCTTTGGAACCTCAGAGACTTCCCCGTAGGCCGTGATGTAAGTTCTGCTCCTTGTCAAATCTCGGAACTCCCCGTAGCCCGTGGTATAAAATTTGGTTGTCGTCAAATCTAGAATAACTGCATGACCCCATGATACCGGGGCACTGGCTAGAAGACTGAGCTCTGCCTATAACTGTAATGGAAAGACCGATATGCACTCATTAAGGATCCTCGTTCAGAAGAAGACCATTGCCGAACTTGTGGGTCTGTCTGTCGCATCGAGCAGCTAATGAGAGGGCGTTAACGGAGAAGGAATTGGTGCTGCAAGCAGCAATTTCAAAATCCCTTGACCTGCCGATCAACACTGTAGATATGGGCAGTTCATTCTTTGGATTCAGCTGTGATTCTCTCCGCGCTGTCAACGTTGTGGCACATATACTCTAAAAGGGCTACAGCGTTTGTGTAGCAGACATCTTGCTTTCCGAAACTCTCCATGAATTGCTTCGACCATGAAGGGATTACCCAAAGGATTCCTCAAACCTCCGAAATCTTTTTCTGCATGAATTGAAGGCATCATTGTTGCATAAGGAGTGGAACAATCGTGGAGAAACCTGCAGTTCTCTAACCGCCTTTTCAATGTAGCCATCGGCGACATTTTCCGCACTTTTCGCGTTGGTGCTGTACTTTGCATGGCGCCTTTCGAGCGAATGCTTGCCGACCTTGCGGATGTGGTGAGCTCGATGCAAATCAACAGACTCTTCCTGGCACCCACAGCTGCGAGACTTCTCCGTCCAGAGCAGGTCCCCGGAGTCGAAGAAGTCTACCTTGCAGGAGAACCAGTTACAGCCGACCTTGTCGAGACCTGGGCTGCCCACTGCACCGTCATGAACTCCTGTGTACCACGTATGCTACCGTCTGATGGTTACTCGTTCAGCGGACCCGCGATCTATTAATCAAAATCCGCCATGTGATGTAAGATCTTACGACGGCAAACTCTTGCGCATCTTCGATGATGAATTCCGGGCTTTGCACCGTCAAGAGTAACCGTCCCACTCCAGTGCGTGGGCTACATGAGCGCAACCGCAGAACACCAAGACGCGCCTCTGGCCTTCTGGCACGATCTTCTTGCCAATCGTGCTCCTCCATATCCTGAATGTCGCAATGTCAATGCGAAGGGAACCGCCCTTGCGCCAATGGACTCACAAGTCGACGCATTTGTTGCTCTATGTGGTGTTACGGCGCCAACGCGTTCACTTTGCTTCTCGCAAAATTGGGCGGAAACGCGGACGTCAATTATGACAATCTCTGGACGGGTCGCAATATTGACATGGAGGATGCGCAGAAAGATAGATTCCGAAATCACCATCCGTGAACTCCTCACATCCACCTAGAGTCTGGAAGACCACAGAGTACGGTGACGTGAACACGACGAAAATCTACGAGGCCTGTGGCGCGACGAACCGTGCGCTTTTTCTCTTCCAGGCTTTCGAGCCGATTGTAACCGGCACTGTGAAACGCGCGATGGATGGTTGGCAGCTCCGTGCAAATGACAATTGACTATACTTTGCATTTCGAGGTAGGGAAGACTATAAAGATTCTACCGCCCTACACCTCCCCCTTCCCCACCTTATCCTCAAAATAAACAGTCAACACATCCCCCACCTTCTTCGGGCCCGCCACCCCCTTCAACGCCTTATGCGCCTCACACTCCGTATCATAGAACTTCATATCCTCCAGACTTTCAAACACCGTGCGCACCGCCAGCGTATGGCCCTGGGTGCGTTGATCGGGGAGCGTGGCGCCGGCTTCGACGGTTAGGATGTATGGTTTTCCGTCCTATGGTTAGTGAGTCAGGTGTGAGGGGTAAAGAGGTGGGGGATAGTAATCTTACGCACTTTGAGAGCTTTCTTCTGCAAATTCTGATACTGCTCAATCATCGGGGGTATATCCTCCTCCCGAGGGATCTTAAAGAGTGTGAAGCGGGTGATAGGCATATTTGATATTGTGCGTAGACGTTGAGTTGATGAGGTCAAGATGAGGAAGGTCTTTGAGCCAGGATGAGGAAGATAGGGCGGCATTGGAGGTGTATAAATAAGGAATTTTTACTACTGCAGCTGTTTATAAATCAAGGCTTATTTCATTCCAATTGCATTCTGGAATCATTCCGATGAGTCAATTGTGAAAAGTCAGAAGATGCAACTTAAGGTGTGACTTAAGGTTTACAGTATTTGATTTATCATCTTATTATACATAGCTTCAACCCGTCCCTCCCGGCGGAGAGCCGACTGCGATTCATAAGTTCCCCGTATTCCACCAATTACTTGCATCATCGTCAAAAGCCTGACTTTCGCCGTTGAATGGATCATTGAACAGGTCCCACCCCAGATCATCTAACTGAGAGGCCTGCGCGGTTCTTTTCCGACTTTCTGGGGCATTTGGAGATGGTGGGGTTGGGGTTTGCCCAAGGTTAGATGTGATGGCAGGAATATCAGTCGCATGAGCGAGTACATGGGTCAACTTAACACTTGTGGCTTCTTTTGTCATTGAACCGAAAAGATTCGATGCTGAGAATATGCTCTTGCTGGGTTCTTTCGATGTGTTCCTTACAGGATATGATAGGAGACTCCATATCAGGGTCAGATCTGAAGGTGGGATTTCCAAGGCAGTGAATGGAGGAGCCGAGGAAGGTTTCCATGCAAGAGCCCTCTTTTTGATGGTAACGAGATTATTTGCCTGTACTTATATCAGTGTATGGAAGGCTTTGTTCCCATTGATAGGATACTCACTATTATCTGCACATTCGGCCACTTGGAACCAAGTTTTGCTACAAACCCATAACATATTGCGAACCTTGCCTGAGCTTGGTCCTTGACACTTCTGTCCTCAACGTGGCAGTACCATAAGTGAGTTATACAAGCAATTGCCGCACAGTAACCCAGGAACGGATCCGATGACTCAAAGTTTCTATTTCCCAAAGTTTCGATGAGTCTTGCAATGTGCTTTGCATGAAGCAATGCTAGATCAGATGCCGTTTCGAGAAATGATGTTGGGGCCATCCCAGCGTTGCTCTTCACCTTCTCGAACAACCAAAATGGATTGTTAATCAGGCACAGCGTGCCGTGATATGTAAACTGGACGTTCAGCCAAGGGCCCCAGTATCTGATATTCATCAGTAGGTCGGTGGGGGATTGTTCCGAGAACATCGCATGGGCAGAACGATGGTTTTGGCACAGGTACGTCTCCCACTCCATCACTGACGCTGACATGTCAAAATAGCCAGATCCGGAGGACCAGGGAACTTCAGACGAATTCAAGGACCCAAGTACGTAATATAGAGAATCCTTCCAGAGCTCCACCAGCTGGATTGAATACCCCATGATGCCTTTATCTTGTGTCTGTCCTGAAGAATAATCCCCAAACTTTCGCAGGATAGTGGGAGGACCATGCGCAGATTTGATACTCAGACTCGGAGGGAACGGTGGCTTCTCGTGTGGCAGTGATAAACGGCCCTTTGAGGCATCACTGCATAGACACTCAAGCATATAGAAGCCCCAGAAACAACGGCGATACTCATCGATAGCAGCCTGGTCAAAAGGTACTTCTGGATTTAGGGGTATCTGCACAGATGTTATAAGTCGCATGCCGATTCCTATGCTAAGCCAAGCACGTTGTACGTTTGCAGCTATACGATTTCAGCTAGGACTACATTTGCGCAAGGGATTCAACTTACTCGTAATGTCGAAGAAGGCCTGAAGACAGAGGGCCTGTAGAGTTGACATATCCACATTCTCATCAATTATCTTTTGCATAACAATCTGTCGTGTTCTTTCAGCATATTGTACTGCCAATTGCATGGAATCGCCTGGGACTTGATTCGAGTCCGAAAATCGAAGCGCCAGCGCCAAAATCGAAAGTAGAACTTCGGGTTTATATGAATCGGTAGTACTTCTTAGATTTTCTACGTCAAAAATTGATAACGGTTGACAATCACATCGACGTATGTAGGTTTCTACCAAGCCAACGATAGTAAGAGGTGGCAATGAAATCCCCGACCTGATAGCTTTTAGCTGACGACTACCACTAGACACTGGGTTGGTTTGGAAATTCTGTACGCACCTTTGCAAGTCATTTCTGCTTCTACTTTCATATGCTGGACGATTTAAGTTGGCAATAGGTTGCTGAGTTGGAGCAGATAAAAGTTCATCCGGTTTTTGACCTGACGTTAGGAGATTTGGAGGCTCTCGAGGTTGAGTAGCCTCAGTTGATCTGTTGGTACGGCGAGTAAATTACTAAAAGCACCCAAGCACAGCGTAAATCACCTCACTTACAGAATGCGATTAAGTACCAAGTCGACTTTAGCTTCGAGATTCTCGAAACGATCTTCCTAGCAGGCCATCAAAGTTAGTTACATGGACGAGGGATATCTCCAGTTTACTTCAACTCACCCACGCAGAATTCTTTGGTTGCTCTACATTTCCACTTTTTGCAGAGCTCTCCCAATCGTCAGAATATTTGCACTTCTGATTCAAGCGTACACAAAACGAGCACTTGGGTTTCTCCCCAGGACATCGCGACTTTTTTCGTCTATGTACAATGCTGGTTAGTGATGAATTCTGGTGGCCTGCGGTGGCTTTCAAAAATCTGCAAAAAACGGTGCACTTACCTGCATGGTTCGCATGCCTGCCTAGTGCGTTTCGTAGGTCTCGATTCCATAATGTACTTTGGAGTTTGTAACTGGAAAAAGTATGAAGACGGACGATACTTACAAGAGAGCTGCGAGGGCACGTGGAGGGGGGTTTTCAGCTTATTGTGGACCCGGTCCGCCTTCCGTGCGTATGTAATCATTGCCGCGGCGTTGTTGGTACTACATACGGTTTGTAGATCGGAGGATTTAGTTGTTTAGGCGTTAAGCATTTACTAGTCACATCACTTAGGACTTAAGAATACCAATCACGTTACTCTATGGAAAAGTAATTACACTACCAAGCCTCTGCGTGTCAGCGAACTGGGGAACTGAGATACCGGCCAGTGCTCCCAGCGGGCGACGAGAGCAATACATATCTAGGGATGTGTGAAGAATTTACCCTTATTCAATTTATGACATGAACCACTGAATTCTTTAGTTAATCTCTTGAAATCAATTTCTAAATCACGCAGGTATGGAATACTGTGAACGATACGTGGTCGCACTCTTGTGAATACTATTCTGGATTGAATGCTCTTAGCTATTGCACTCTTACACTTTCGTAGCTATACAAGCTATGCTGGTTCGCACCCGAAGTGCCTGAGAACCGTACGAGACAACTTGGTGCCTCATGCTCCAACATCCTTTGGCCGGCTTCGACTATCTTGTGCTGCCTTGGCCACGTTGGACTTTCCAACCAGAGCAGCTTTCCAAGGGTCACGTGATCCGTTTCCAATGAGACCCTTCGGGCTCAAGCTCTTTTGGTTCGTTAAGTTGATCCTAATTGACGGTTCACCATACCATTCACCTCTCACGCACTCTTCTGCACCATCAACCCCGCTCCCCACGCCATTTTCTCACCCAACCCACCCCAGCTTGCGGTCCTCCGCTCCCTCACAGTCGGGAACTCCTTCAACTTCAACCTCTCCACAACACTATATCCCAAATCCAAGAAATCGCACAGCATGAGCCACTTCTCGCCTCTATGACTCTCCCTCTCATCCAGCGCAATCTCCAGTAACCTTCCTCCCTCAAGCGATCGTCGAAGCTGCTCGTGCTGAGCGTTCTTCTCCTCGTCACCTGACACGATAGATTTTGAGTCCGATTTCCACGCGGCGAGAAGACCGAGCCAGCTATTGGCGCATGGTCTGCGTTCGAGTTGGGAATCCGGTTTAGGTGATGAGGTGACGGGAAGGATGAATTTGGAGTTGGGGTATTGGATCATCAGGTCATTTGGGATCGAAGCTGTGGAGAGCTCGGTGTATGTGTGGGTGCTGAGGTCAGGGAAGCTACTGTTCAGGACAGTGTGTGTGTAGCCGAGGGTTTGGAGCGCTGTTCCAAGCGCAGCGGTGTGTGAAGCATGGTCGCCCAGGATGAATATGCTTGGCTGTTGAGTTTGAGGAGCGTTGATTTGGGTGGATGTCGCCAGCATGGGAAGGAGGGTCGAGATGAATGGTGAGAAGAACATCTTGAATGAATGGATTTCTGGTTGAATAATTGAAGCTTTTTTTCTTCTTCCTTGGAAAAGTCTTGTGTAACGAGATGTGAACACCTGCTTCGGTATTTAACTTTCGTAACTTTGAAACCGTGGGTCGTGATATTCAGAGGCGTGGGGCCCCGACGTTTGAGGTAGAGGACAATGGGGGGGAATAGTGGAGCACTGAATCGTCCGTCGACTTGAGGGACTATGAGAATTAAAAGAATGAGATTCGAGAATGTTTCAGAGGAAAAGGGAGAAATGTATCATTTTAAAAGCAAGAGCAAGAGATATCTTATATAATTCACCTTCCTTACCTTTTACGAGGGAGCACGAGCTCAAACTCGGCTCCAACCAATTTTGTATGAGGAGTAGAAATTCACTGCCCCTGATTCATAGTACAGTATAGGCGTAATTCTACCGGTGTCGGTGCTTTTACTGACCGCTGTCCACGCAACGCAAGCGTCCCAATATCAAATCAATATGATGTGCCCAATACGGCATTGCAATCCTACAATTTCGATTCATCCGAACTTGACAAAGATTGGCCTTTTGTGGAGATGTAATTGGGGGACTGTACGCCAGAATCCGCGAGGAGGTGGACGACAAATCCGGCAGGGTTTATTGGTAAGAATCGCATGCTATTGCTGTACCCGAACCGTTACTATATGCGAAAAAGAAACAGTTACACCAGCACGGTATTTTGTACGTGGGTATCGCATCTCATCTGACAGAGATGAGATGAGATAAGGTACAGTAAGATTGAGATGGCTTCCATTCCAGAACACCAAGCCCCGGAAGCTCAACGCCCCCCAATATGCTTGGTTGCTGGCAAGAGATCTTTTCTGGTTCGCGTTGAAGATCAGATTGGGATGAAACAGTTACAGTGGACACTAGCCTATTTATAGTGGATAGTGAGTAGATTGAGCCTGCTGTGCAAATTAGGCTGGACCCTGAAGTTCAGGGGCACTTGAACCGTGCCACCACGATACGACAATACGGCCACACGGCTAAGGGGAAGACGCATCTAGAGTCCGGATCAAGAAGAGCATTTCCATTTTTCTTCGTTTTCTTCTTCGCTGCTCGGGTACTTTGTTGGATCTGCCGCTTTTCGCTGAAGCTTCCTTTTTCTGTTCCGAATCCACTCTCTGCACTACTTGGTGCTAGGCTCCATTGGCAACTTGGCAGCCTTCGTATTATTCAATGCTTTAAGTAATCCGAAGCTTTTACTTTTCAGCTGGGCCCACGGCCATATATATTGATCCAGGGCGTGCAAGCCGTGAGGCTCATGAGGCTGCATAGTATGTAATTCTCGTCACCCACCAGTTCTAATCAAATCCACACGCCAACCCTCGTTGTCGTGAGCAACGTCCTCGACTCCTTCGATCTACCCGCGATGTAATTTCCTCCTGCCACGAATAGACTACGGCGCTGCGCATGATATAATACGAGGAAAGCACGCACTGCTTCATGGTGGCGTGGGGTGTGCTTATCGTGTCGAGGCTTGATGGAAGGTCAATTTTCTTCTCTCGAAGACTGGGTCTGCGAAAACATGGCTTTTGTAGCTGGGTAGTGACGGCAGACCTGCGCAGATCGTTTGGATATCGAACAGGAGCTTCGAAGCTTTGGTACGAGAGACGGCTTTCGACTGAGCACAAATTAGTCGACCTCAGTTCGGCCACTGGAGATATTCTGCGAGCGACGAAGCAATGCGTATCTCTGGTCGTGAAGTCATCATCCGCTGTATTAACATCAATGGGCCATACTCATGATGGCCTCTTAAGGCATGGAAAGCCGATGATTGAAGACAGCAGGCAGCGCAAGTTAAGGAGAGGTCGAAAAAAGGTAAGAACGATACATATGCTAAGAAAGCGCTATTTTAGCGGGTCCTTTCACACCCTCTCCGGAGGAGAAAAAACAAGCCGATTTGGGGCAATATATTATTACTGATTACTATCGTTAAATGAATACCCCGACTGATTCAATACAATATAATATATTTATTGTCCAACTGTCTTTGAGGAGTTGTTGTCGGCCTGTTATTTCTACACCGGAGAGACACCCTCATGTTCAATTGTTGCACACATTTTTCATCAAACAATATCATCATACTCTCTGGTTGGTTTGCAAACCGATTGTATTCTCAAATGTTATGTACTCAGATCTTTTTCCTCCAATATCAATATCAACAAAAATGCGCAACTACATACAAAGAAGAAAAGAATGTTAAGTCTAGTCCAGTTTATGTACAAACAGACCTTCTTGGAAAACTCCACTGAATCTGTCCAGCTTGTCTTTGAAAGTCTTAGAGACTTTACAAGCATTGAGAGTAGTATGGGTTGACGACGGTGCAAGTGCTGGAGACACAAGAGGTAGCACCGGAGTATCCAATACCGCCACATTGTCCATACTTGGCAACACCGGCTCCTGAGGTTGGAGAGCTGGCTGGAGGAGTGGAGCCTGGCTTGGTGGTGGTGGAGATCTTGGTGGTGGTAGATCCGCCACCGTTACCTGGGGTGGTGACAGAGCCGGCGCCGAAGGTGGAGTTGATGGGACCCCACTTGATGTTGGAGAAGGTAACAGAGGAGCTTCCGGCGTTGGCTTCAACATCGGTGGGTGCACCTGAGGTGGTGGCACAAGATCCACGGGCAACACCTGGGGTGCTAGCAGATCCGGTGGTAGGGTACTAAAACAGGCAATTGTCAGATCTTTGTGCGAGGAAGTATATGGGAAGGATTTCTTACGTTGGAGTCGAGCCACAACATCTGAGCGGTGTGGTCATCCCAGATGGACATGACGAGAACCATACCCTTAGCCAAAGCTGCGCCCATTGTTTTGAGACCACCCTTGGTGGCGAATAGGTTTTGGTCACCGAAAGTAGTCTTTTGAGCAGCGCAGAAAGAGTCGGTGATGGAGTTACCAGAGACTCCGCTGATAGTGGATTGAGAGTTGGCGAAGGTCTTGCCATTTTGGACGTAGAAGCGCTTGATTTCGCTCAAGGTACCGGTGGTTGTTCCATCATTGGTGAGGAATTGGGTGACCACGGTGAATGGCTTGGAGGTGTCGATGGTGGCTCCAGTACCGTAGAAGGACTTGTCGCCCATTCTGTAGGAGTTGAAATCACATCCGTCGGCATCACAAAGGGAGGAGTATCTTGCTCCAATTCCGCAGTCAGTGCCGGAGCATCTGAAAGTTGTTAGCATGATTAACAGATTTAGGGATTGTGTTGCTTCTTACCTGGTCTGTTGTGTTACGGAACATGGGTGAGGAGTGTAGGCGGCGGACATCTTGTTGGCTTCCCAGATATCCATCTCGTTACAGCAGGATCCGTACTGGCCGGCACCGGCGTTGACATCGTTTGATGAAGCGGTCCAGTTCACGGAGTTTGCGACACCGTTGATGAACTTGATGTCCTGAGGACATTGGGCATCACAGTAACCGGTACCGTACTTGGCACCAGCCTTGTTGGTTGGGAAACGGCTCAATCCTCCATCAGCGTCCATCTCAGCTAAGTAAAGGGCGCCGTTGAGACCGCACGGAAGGTTGGAAACATCCACATCGAAAGCGAATTCTTGGCCCAAAAGCTTGAGCATTTGGTAGCTGGTTGTAGAGCCAGCCGCCATCAAGTATGTACGAGTTCCAACATTGGTGTTTGATCCCTTGGTAACGAAGTTGAGCTTGAGCGAGTTACCGGAGGTCGTGATACCGTAAACACCGGAGTAGTCAGCGCCGTCGAGAGCACAGTTGGCAGCACAAGTTGCTCCGTCAGGGCAGAGAGTAGCGTCCCACTTGTTACCAGTGTAGCAATTGGTGGAGCCGCTGGTGGTGTGAAGCCATCTCCAGTTTGCATCAAGGACAATCGACTGAGCAGATGTGGTGCAACCACTTGAAGTACAGGTGCTGACGGTGAGAGGAGGATGAGTCTCGGCCGTGAGAGTACCCACTTGCTGTGCGCGAGCAGCAGCGAAGATGGAAGAGATTGCAAGTACTTTGGAGATCATCTTGTCGGATATTGGCTTGTCGAGTTGTAGATGGTCGAGTTGATGGATTGATTATGTCGAGAGCGACCTCGAGTGATCTTATATGGACATCGAAGGACTGCCAAGGATACTTTCTTCGAGATCACGTTGACTGCAACTCATTTCCAAATCCCACTACTGTTGCATCTGATTAAGGACTAAGCTAGCTTCCCGAGATTCTGTTTCGTTTTGACAGTCGCGAATATGGGAATGCGGGCAGGCTGCCGATGGATTGACAGTAACCGGAATCACATGGATAGGTAGCTGCAGCAGGAGCATATCGAGCCCCTTTTTGGGAGGCGGCTTCACCTTGCGGCACCGGATGTGGAGTATCCAATAACACACGGCCTCTGCAGCAACTTGGGTTAAACGTTCACGGAGCGGAGACACATAGGCGCGAAGAAATTTCATTGACAGGGTCTAGGAAGTGATTAGCTGACCCCTTGACCTTAAAGTTTCTTGCCAAGCCGGGTATATCACAACCTAAGGTCAAGCACTGGAGGTGATCGCAGCTCATATCTCTGTTGATCATTGTTGTTATCTCAGAGTTCGATGTTTATCCTATCTCCAGAGTATTGTCTGCTGGCAGAGTGCTCGTTGCGCCCCGATACTTCCATCGCGAGGTGAAGAGTATATCCAGAATATCTTTCCTGTTTAGGCCTCGACACTGTGGCTCAGAATTTTTCCGAAAAAGCCCATTGAGCTTAAGGAAATAAACAACCATGCACGAGGTCACAATTGCTAAATGTGACACTTCAAAGTCTGCATCCAGCCCCTCGCACCGGTTGGGCTTAGCACATTGTGGGGTCCCCGTTATGCAAGGCGGAAATTGCGGGGAAATCTAATTCCATCTGCCGATTCCCCTTCTGGACAGAACAACACATCTAATCAACCTCCTACAGGCTAAACAGAAAACCCGAAATTCCACGACCCAGCCAAAGTTGTTCTGTCGTATCATTCGTCTTGCCTCTTCTTAGGCATAATTCCAATGTTCACTTTTTGTCACTTTCGAATTTGTTTTTCTTGTTAATGATTAGGATACTGATATTGTGTTCCTCAAGGATTGCAGGAGCACAATCTATTAAGCGCTTAATGTATTCCGCGATATAGTTTATCGCTACCATACTTTGCCTTCATATACTATATTGCTAGCATAGTGGGGGCTGACTCGAGCGTTTATCTACGTCCTTCAGGAGCAAGGAGCTTGCTCCGGCCCGCCCAACCGTCTTGAATATACTTCATCATATAAACGACTTATACTACCGAGGTACTCCACTGAAACACTCTATTCCGAGTAGCATTTCAGCCGATCTATGCGTTCTTCCGGTCGCTCCGATCTAAGAGGCTCACTGTAGTACGGATTTCAGATGTACCTTTCCACCGAACGCATTAGCGATGGTACTTCAGCCAATTTCGCCGTATGAATTGGCCACTCGACATCACTCCAATTCTTCATTGCGCGAAAGAGATCACAAGAGGCAATGGCTACACAAGGATACCTTCGGCCTGCCACTCTTCTGGCTCTTACCCCAACTCAGGATATGATTCCTTACCAGTTAATTTACAGATCTGGTTATCTTGATCCCATGGATATTGCCAACCACGCGCTGAACCGCCGACCGACAAACCTAATCTAAATCAAAAACCATGCCAATATTTGGAGCCAATGACTGGTGTTGACGAGTTGAGAGGTTTTGTTGTTCCTGCCAAGACCGAGTCACCTGCTCCTTCTCGTCTGTCTCCGTATGGTCTTGACCGAGATGGCTCCATATTCCAAGCACCACCTCACCCACGCTCAAGTGCAGCGCGTCGTCTCTCATACTCACGTCCACTTGAGCCTATCTTGACTGAATTTTTTTCCGTTCCACAGAAAATATGCTCACCATACATTCCACTCGGAAGCCTTAGCCGTCGGCTATCATCCGAACTTTTCGCTTTGCCCTCAGCTGATGCATACTGAGATCTCTTGGATGTGCCTGAGACCAGATCTGGTACCATCCTCCGCCCATTGGACCTCTGTGCGCCACTTGTGTAAGGCTCCAAGAGCTTTGCACTGGCTCGTCCAATTTGGACCGGAGAATCATCAGATTTCTTCCGAAAGTATGTTGAAGGGTTCAAGTGAGCACTAGGATGACTACTCCGCCACATGATTTTGTATATTGATCCTACGTCGTTAATGTCAGTGTTGTGATCAAACCCAAAACAGCATTCGCCACGCCGTCTCGCACTTCCGTGGAAATGATGCTGGTGGATTCACAAACTCTATGCTCAATCTGAGCCCCACCATACTTTTTGACTTCAGGACTATCAGGTCATCCCAAATTTGCCTCTCGCCACTTTCTCTCCAGTCTGCATCTATCCAAGTAGAGTGGAGACTCCGGTGGCGGTGCGATAACTTCGTCTACAAACTTATTCAGGCCTTGCCGTTGATCTACAGAGACGAGCCTGTCGAACCTGTATACTACCCAGCATCTCCATCCCAACTATCGAAAGATCATCGAAGCACGCAGATCAAACGTTCGGGCAGTGATGAATGTCCAGCGTCCGCAGATTCAATGTAAATTGCATTGCTATATTCAGCCTCACGCCTCCGTTGATCAACCCACCTCTATCGTCTTCATCGGAGCTATCTATGCTTGAGGAAGGCGACTATATCATGCACTGAGTCAAGCTCTCAAATCCCCTCTCCGAGACGACGGACACCTCCATCCGCATGTTGATTGATAGACGCGTAAGCTCGTCAAGTCTCCTCTGTGGCAATCCATTAATGGAAGATGCCAAGTCGACAGACTGCATTAAGGATCTTCGAACTGAGTTTGGTGCGGGTGAGCCGACATGGCTTCGCCTCTCCTATTCACAGCTATGAATATGAATGACAAGAGCATTGTCAGACGTTTCCACATATTAGACGGTTACTAAAATCGATTCTTTACTACACAGAACTTTAGCTGCTGCCGCTGATATCAATCTCTTCATTCTTCTCCATACTGGCGTCTTGTATTCAGTCCAGTTCGGAGTCGTTACACGATATGCATCCATCCCATCTTCACCAAAAAATCGAAGTATGCTAGACGACAAGCACAGAAATCCGATAGCCTGGTTGTGCTGCTTTTTCAGGAATTTTTGTTTTGCAAGACTTGGTTACAATTATCGATTCATCTACTGTTACCCATCTCTTCCTCCTCAGGACGCAAACAATCAGCGCAGAAGTACAGGGTCTCCTCTGGTCAACCGCCGTGCTCTAGTTGGGCTCCTTCCTACCTATCTCGCACCCCAGGTTGTGTATGGGAATCTAGAGAAATCGACTTCATTCTTTTTTTGTCGATTTTGGAACTGACTTTAACTTGACTAGATATAACATGTATTCATGGTGAATCGGATGGTTTAGACCGCTATCTCTCTACTCTATACAGTCTATATACAGTCTACGTCTATCTATATACGTCTTTTTGGTGTGGCTCACAAGCTCAGTACACTGAGGGCATGATACTCAATCTACCTCCATCGACTACCACAACATTACCCGTAACATAGGCTCCAGCTCTAGAAGCCAGGAACAAGATACAGCCTGCCATATCTTCTTCCGTGCCAGCTCTCTCCATTGGTATTTTGTAGTTGGGGAATTTTCCGTCGCCGATAATGGGTGCTGCCAGCTCGGAGGGAAACACTGATTCCAAAGATCAGCATGCGTATATGTAAAAAGGTAAGAAAATACTCACATCCAGGCGCAAGAGCATTTGCTCTGATGTTCCATTGCGTCAATTGGGTCGCCATTTGTTTAACCAGATGTGTCGTTGCGGCTTTACTCTGTCCGTAGAGAAAGCCGGCAGGTATTTTTCTGTTGAAACCTGCAATACTGCTCGTTGCAATGATCTGACTCTTCTGCTCCACATTCCCTTTCTTATTTCCCGCATCTAACAAAGGCAAAAAGGCAGTGACGCAGATCATCACTGCTACGGTGTTGACCTCGAAAGTCTGGGACATCTCTTCAAATGAAGGACTTCCATAGATCTCTGCAAATTCCTCAATAGTTGTGGATTCGGAGACGGCCTTCGTGGCTTGAGGTCCGGCTACTCCGGAATTGGCAATAAGAAGGTTGATGTAGCCAGTTTCGGACTTGATGTGGTTTACGACGGCGGCTATGGACTCCTTGGATGTTACGTCGCCAACCAGTGGGATGATGTTGTTGGTTGAGACGGACTTGGCGGCATCTTCGAGGACTTCCTTGCGTCGTCCGACGATGTAGACTTTATGAGCTCCATTGAGAGCCAAGGCCCGAGCCATCATTAGGCCAATACCTATGTATGCAATTAGATTCTGAAATTGGTTAGGAAGAGAGATGGGACTGACCACTTCCTCCACCCGTAATGACCGCCACAAGGCCATTGACGTTGAAAAGGTTCGCTGCTTGAATCGATGAGGTTGCCATTTTGAACAATGATATGCTTGGTCTATTCTAACAATTCTAGAAAAGAGAAAAAAAAAAGAGAGACTTAAATATATACCAACACACAACTTGCCTGCTGAATAATTCAAATAGTAATCCAAAATCTTTATGATGCAAGGTGAGTAAATATGCAGTGATATGTCACTCCATTTCAAGATTACCCCACGCCTCGCCCCTCTAATTGCCAAGCCGAGGAAGAAAGCGGCCGAGAGCGGGTACTGACCCCTGCCAAAATCTTCCAATTCCTTCTCCTGCCAAAAAATAAAATTCATAAAAAGTGTCAATGACATTCGCACGAACAACCACTGTCTAACAACGATACATCAGTTGGTTAATTCGCCATGCCCAAACGCAAGCGCTCCGTTCAAGACGATGTAACTGGGCCCACGTCCTCCCACGATCGCATCCGCGCAAGCAGACAACGCGACGTCGACGCGCACATCGAAAACTCCAAAAAACTACTTCACCGAGCCCTCAAAAAAGCCAAAGGATTCGAGCGACAAAAACTCGGCAAACGTTTAACGAATGCGACAAAGATATCCGATGCGCCGTCGATGGCGCGCTTGCGCAAAGAGATTGAGGTTGTGAAATCGTTGGATTTGGACCGGGTGGTGGAAAGTCGGCTGTGCAAGGGCATTGGGAAGATTAAGGCTTTGGTGGAGAGCGGGTATCTGCCTAAGATGTGGATCGAAGGAGAGGTGAAGGGGTGGGAGGGGGAGAAGAGTGAGGAGGAGGTTAAGGCGTGGAATAATGTTGTGAGTGGGATTTGGAATTTAAATGTGGTGAAGGAGGTTTGGACGGGGGTGGTGAGGGGGTTTTATCTGGCGATGGGGGTGCAGGCGCCGGTGGAGGGGAAGGGAAAGAAAGACAAGGAGAAGACTGCGAAGAAAGACGCTGAGAAGACTAGGAGGGCACAGCAGATTGAGGATGGAGAGGATAGTGGAGATGCAATGCAAAATACAAAGAGGAAAGATAGAGAGCCTTCATGGGAAGGATTCGATTCGCCCGCAGACGACGAAGACGGAGATTCAGATTCAGACGCGGAAAATAGTGAAATCGATGACGGGAAAAGCGATTCTCTAGACGAAGAAACATTGTCGCATTACGATGCTCTGCTTGCGAATTCATCTGATGAAGAATCATTCGACGAGGAAGAATATCTCAAATCGCATCCATCTACATCAAAGCCGTCAACTCGATTCTCTCTATCTCTTTCGCCATCTCCATCACGATCAACCAGCCCTGCGTACTCCATAAATCTCTCGAATTCCGCTTCCGAGTCCGAATCCGATGCCCCTCCACTCACCAAGACCAAACCGCCCAAACCCTCGAAAACTGCCCCTGCTGCAAAATCTACCACAGGTAGCACTTTCCTCCCTACATTAATGGGGGGCTACTGGTCCGGATCCGAATCTCCCGCCTCCGACCTCTCCGATTCCGCTGTCCGTCCTCCTGTTCGCAAAAACCGCAGGGGCCAACAAGCACGACGGGCATTAGCTGAAAAGAAATTCGGGACAGGAGCAAATCACATCAAGGCTGGCAAGCCATCCGTCAATATCAAAGAGGAGAAAGGCAAAGACAAGGGACGGAAGAGAGGAGAGAAATTCGCGAATGACAGAGGCAGAGGGAGAGGTAGGGATGTAAAGGATAATGCTAATCTAACGGAAGTCAAACCGAGGGAGAAGACGAGAGATGATGTGGGAGTTTTGCATCCTAGTTGGCAGGCGGCGAAGAAGGCGAAGGAGGAGAAGTTGAAGGCGACGTTTCAGGGAAAGAAGGTTACTTTTGATTGAGAGGTGGAACAGATGTAGACCTGTTTGTGTGTTAGATTCTATACCCACTTGCATGTGGTACTGTTTAGTAGCATTCGTAGAATTACATACTGTATCACATCACATGTTCAGTCCAACCTCCCTTTCCGATCCGTCTCCCCCTAGACAACCTTATCCATCAACTCCTCCCTCCTCCCAAAAATACACCCATCAACCCCACCCCACAAACCGCATGCACAACCAAATGCACCCACGGTCCACCCACTATCCCCCTCTTCTCTCCTCCCGTGTCTCCGCCCCAAACCCTCAGTCCCGCCCGCACCAAAGGCCCGAAATGATACACCCCCAATGCACCAGCCACGTTCCGACTCGTCCCGTCTACAGGCCGCAGCCCGAAAACCAGCGATATAAGAGACGAACTGAAGAGGAGGAGCGCGTATTGTCGGATCACGGCGTGCGCTTGCGGAGCGGAGGGTGTGAATTGAGAGGAGGGGTGGAGGAAAAAGTTAAGCGAGGCGGGGAGCTCGATGAGGGTGTGTAGGAGGAAAGGGATGTGTGGTGGGCTGGGCATTGTGGTGGTGGTGGTGGTGGTGGTGCGGAACGGCAGCGTTCTTGTTGAAAGGCTTGTTTTGGTGGTGTGGTGGCATTTAAGCCACCATGGCCAGTCATATAGCTCGGTCCGGTTCGCCTGAGCGTTGCCGTAAAGACAGCGGGAGTGGAGATAGACAGGAGCCTGCGACGGGAAGTGGAACCATTTACGTAAATGAACAGAAGATCAAGCAATTATGGAGACGGGGGAGATCTACGAACGTCATCTTCGTGTGGGTATTTTCCAGATGCAATTTCTATCTCTTTTGACATCACCGTATAGTCATCGCGGATCGAAAAGATAGATATCTTGGGATCTTCTTCCGCGAAAGATACAACAAGTAAGCCAAGCAAACGACCCTCGGAACAGCTGACAAAACAGCTGTTTTGGTGCAAGAATCGCTCCGTCGGCACAAGTTCCAGGTTTTCAAACCTTCCGTCGCTTCGTCTGCTAAATGTCGTGACATCGTCTTTCTACATCTACAGGGTTGATGCATCATCTTCTAGGTAAGACTTTGGTGTTCCTGCCTATCGCGTTCCACGCATGACAGCATCTGAAAGGGGCACCAGCCAATGAGACGCGCGGGGCATGTCAGCCACATCGGATGAGGATGAGTTTTTGTTGAGATGGGGCTGAGGGGTAGCATATGCGATTGACGACTTTGGCATCTGTTTGCTTGCGCGTGCCTGGTGCAACGTGAGGTTTGTATTCTTTACCTTGGTAAATGTTCGATTCTTGTTTGAAATCACATACAGGCAGTCCTCTCTCTTTCACATGTGGATGATTAATTGTACCCACTCGTTTTTATCCCCTCTCTCTTGATCTGCGATACGAGCGCCGTCCTATCTTGAAACTGCTATCGTCTTCAAAGTTCAGGCGCATTTTCCGCAGGGAAGGAGCTCGTTATCCCTGCTTTGTCTGCAGTTCCAAGGCTGTGCCGTACACACACACAGCTGCAGCTACAATACATCTTACCTACATCCTTTTTCTCTCTTTCACAAGCCTCGGTATCATATTCCTCTTGCCTTTTTCTTCCTCTATCCAGATTGTTTTATTACTCTTTAAAAAGTTCGGTGCGAAGGAATAGTTACCATCTTCCATTCCCTAGATCATTAGATTTCTTCTATATCGACGAATTCTGGAAATTGAGTCCAATTGTCCGAAACCGACACCTACAATCATGTCGAATCCTACAGCGCACTCCAGCGATGAGTTTGGAGACCTCAATCTCTCCATCGTGGGATTGGGTGTCGAATATCCTCCATTCTCACTTGGTTCCTCAACTCTCGACACCCTAGTGAAGCGTCACTACCCCGATTCGCCGGCGTAAGTTTTCTACACACTCTTTACCCCTCGCACACGAGCACTCAATGCTAACCAGACCCATTGAATCCACAGAATGCAAAAAGTCCTCTCAATCAACAAATTCACCGGCATCGACAGCCGCTCCGCTATCGGCACCGTCGACCATCCCATGGCCAACATGGACCGCGCCCCCACGATCAAAGAACTTTGCGACGTCTTCCTCTCCGACGGCGTCGCGCTCGCCGTTTCCGCATGTCGCAAAGCTTTAGAGGAAGCAAATCTCGCTCCTACAGACATCACACATGTAGTCAGCACCACATGTACGAACAGCGCGAACCCGGGCTATGATCACTACGTGTGTAAAAAGCTGGGGATAACACAACCTGTGGAGAAGGTCCTTCTGCATGGAATTGGATGTTCAGGTGGATTGGCATCTTTGCGCACAGCAGCAAATCTCGCTCTAGGAAGTAGTTTTAGAGGGAGGAAAGCAAGAGTGCTGGTTATGGCGACGGAGATTAGTAGTTTGTTGGTGCGGAGCGAGTTGGATAGTATTCATGAATTGCAGGAGACGAGGATTGGGGTTACGTTGTTCAGTGATTGTGCTAGCGCATGTGTGCTGAGCAATGGAATTGGGGGGCCGGTTTCTGAACCTGTGTATGAATTGCTGGGGTGGGATCATAGGGTGATTCCAGATACTGAGCAGGACTTGGGGTTTGATGTTGATCCGCTAGGTATGTTACTTTTTGTCTTCTTTTTTTCCCCTCTTGTTCTAAGAATCCGGCTAACAAATAAATTACCAAGGCTGGAAGGTTGTACTCTCACCCCGAGTCCCAAAATTCGCTACATCAGTGGTCCCGGAGACTTTCAGAGACCTGATAGCCAATCTTCCGTCCCTTCCACCAAACCACCGCGAAGCAGCTGATTTCGACTGGGCTCTACACCCAGGTGGTGCTACAATTCTGACCGGGGTTGAGAAAACGATGAAAATATCTTCAGAACACATGCGCGCAAGTTACGATACTTATATAAATCATGGAAACTCCTCGAGCGCGACAATCTTCTCCGTCATGGATAGAATGAGACAGAAAGACATGGATGCTTTGGCACCGGGGGGAAAAGTCAAAGATTATGTTGTGGGTTGTGCGTTTGGCCCGGGGATTGCAATCGAGATGTGTTTGATGAAGAGGAATTTGGAATACGTGGGAAGGGAGATGCAGGCTTCGGGAGAACTTACGCCGCCGATGACGGAGAGTGAGGTGGAGAGTGAGGGGGGGAGGAGTGATGAGGAGGCGGAGGGGGAGGAGGTGGAGAGGGAGATTAAAATTGTTAAGGAGAAAGGGAAGGAGTTGGAGGAGAAATTGGGGAGGGTGGAGGAGGGAGAGGGGGTGAAATTGCAGAATGGGGAGTTGATGGGGGATGGGAAGGGGGATGTTGAGGTGGAGGTGGAGGTGGATAGTTTGGAGGAGGCGCTTAATGGGGTGGATTTGGATTGAGAGGGGTTTGGGAACTGGATAATGAGGGTTAATAGCTGAAGGGTTGGAATGGGAGGGTTCTGTAATGCCTATGCGGGGAGGAAGATACGGAAGGAAGGAAGTTTCTCTGCTCTGATGGAGGCAGGAGATATGATAGCTATGATTCAATGTGTTACGACAAGCTGAGCAGTACGGAATGGAACGGGAGGAGGGAGGCAATATGCGGGTCCATATTCGCTACGAATTACTGGCACATCGATCGGAAAGGTTGTGGTATGATGTGATGTGATGGAAGGACCTGGAGATGAAATGATGCTAGGACACTACTCTACTGGCAGTCTCCTTACTTTATACGTGGTTGTGCTGTGGTGGCTGGCTGAGTCGTTTCGGTTGGTAGATAGATTGGTAGAGTAGAGTAGGAAAATGAAATATATTGAAAAATAGAGTGGTGGGTGTGGGTGTGGGTGTGGCGATTGATGTGTTGGAGGTTGCTTCTACTGTGATTTTCTTGTGGGTAAATATTTATTTGCTTATGTTTAAAAAAGTTTGTTGATGGGGAATTGAGGAAGGGGAGGGGAGAGGATTATATACGGGTGTGAAAGAGCTGAGGTGGAGAAGAGCTTGCTTCTTTGCGGGATACTGCTGCAGATGGGTATCGCATATAGTACAGGAAGTTATAATTTAGTTCTGTTATCGGGGAAAGTGTTCTCTGGGTTGGAGATGGTATTGTGCTTTACGAGTGAGTGAGTGAGGGGAATGATCTGAATAGGAGGTTGCTTACTTTACTTTTACCTGCCATGCTGTGCGGATAAGAAGAAGTTATTGTGCTGTGCTGTGCTGTGCGGCTGTTGTTGTAGGGTTAGTGCAACATCTTCTATTTCATTTGCTTGAAGAGAGAGAGAGAATCTCTGCGTACTGGTTTCGATGGTCTACGAAAGACTACTATGGGATGGAGGAGACTGTGGAAGGCGACTATGTGATTGGAGGTTTTGATGAGTCTATGTTAAGCTAGAGGGTGGAGCATGGAGGATGGGTTCTTGATGTGGAAGAGTTGGGGAGTTGAAGAGTTGGGAAGTTGGGCATGGTGTAGGGGGGTTGGCGATCTTCGAAGGGGGAAGAGGAGGTTAGTGCAGCTATAGTTCACGAATCTAAACTGACCTACAAAAGTTCATGTTCCTCGGGTAAGAGACGTGTATACCATAATATACTTCTAGCGCCTGTTGGGGGGTGGGAAAAGGGATTGTAGGGCGCGCCGTGGAGGAGGATATTGGTTTCAGTTTCGCTGGGGGTGTTGGGGTTTGCTAGTGCTTTGTCTTTGAGTTTTGAGAGGGTAAGATTTGTCTTTTCTCTGAAAATACGGTCTTCTTCGTCAGAGGTAGGAGCTGGTTGATGTGGTGTCTCTCGGATAGGGTGACTGTTGTGGGATTTCCTGCTGCAGCGATGCGTTTGTTTGTATTCAGGTGATAATTGGATGTGAGGACGCTGGACGGGCAAGTCGATAATGGTCGACTGACTCTTCCATCCTGGAGGTATATTTTCTCTACGTTTATGCAGTGGTTGCGAAGTTGGGACAACTTTAGAGAAGGAACACGGGGTATGATTTCGTGACAAATCAGTATATCCCTAGGTTATATGTATCAGCACGGAATTCGTGCAGAGATCTGGTGCAAATACTCAGCGCACCCATCGGTGGCACGTCGACTGTTAGGTCTAGAAAGCCAGGAGTAGGAAAAGTTGTTCGTTCTCACTAGTAAATGGAGGTTGGACTGAAATAATTTCTCACTACATCCATCATATATTCCAAAGCTGTGTCCTGAAAGAAGATGGAACAGAATAAGGTGTGATTCACTACCGCTGTGGACCAATCCAGGTGCGACCCGAGGATGTGGGGTAGAATACTGTACTGCATTTGGCCGAAATAGTTGGTCAGAAGTCATGAGAAACACCTAAAACCGAGAAATATAGGACTGATATCAGGTTGACCCAAGCTCACTCTACTAATACAGTCTCACATTTGTGAAGCAGTTACCTCCAGATTCCAGACCCAGCTATGCCATCCAACTTCTCAGAGATTCCTATACTGGACTTGAACCTAGCAAACAATCCATCAACAAAACCTCAATTTCTAGAAGACTTGCGACATGTTCTTCTGGACATAGGATTTCTCTACGTAAAGAATCATGGAGTTCCTGCGAGCGTCGTAGATGCTCTTGTAGAAGCACTACCAGCTCTATTTGCGATGTCCGAGGATCAGAAGCGTGAGATGGCTCTGGAAAACTCACCACACTTTCTTGGCTACAGCGGATTGGGTACAGAGAAGACAGCTCAGGTTGCGGATCAAAGGGAACAGTTCGAGTTTGCTACGGAAATGCCATCGCAGTGGGCTGAGGGAGATCCGTTGTATAAAAGACTGTTGGGTCCGAATCAAGTAAATCAGGCTCATTTAATAATCTTGCTTTTAATGTCTAACATATACCGCAGTGGCCGCCATCTCTCCCATCCATCCGAGCAGTCATTGAAGAATACATTCAGTCGCTGTTCGAGCTCTCAGCCCGGTTCTTAACACTGGTCGCGGAAGCCTTAGATATCTCTCCATCCACCTTACATTCATTTCTCTCTCCTCAACACCGTTTGAAAGTCGTTCATTACAGTCCCGTAGCTTCCGACGGTAACAATCAAGGTGTAGGCCCTCACAAAGATTCATCCGGCTGGTGGACTTTTCTCCTACAAGCGTCCCCCCCTCACATCCGTGGCTTGCAAGCTATGAACCGTTCAGGCGCCTGGATCGATGTGCCCAACATACCCGGAACTTTCGTGGTGAATATCGGGCAAGCTTTCGAGGTTGCGACGAATGGGCTGTGTCCTGCTACTACTCACAGGGTTCTATCGAGCGAATATGATAGATACAGTGTTCCTTTCTTTCAGGGCGTGCGTGGTGATGCGACTAAGAAGGATTTCGAGTCTCTGTGGCCAAGTCTGAAAGGTCAGGGAACTAGCGAGTCGAAAAAAGGACAGAATATCGATTCACCGTTTTGGAGTGGCAAGTACGATACTTGGGGTGAATCTCAGTTGAGAACGAAAGTTAGAAGCCATAGAGATGCTGGACGGAAGTTCTACAGCGAGGTGTATGATAAATACATCAACGAATGATTTTTTACGAATCGCTGAATCCGAGAATTCACCTGAAAGGAGTATGATGCTCGGGTTACGTCCTACTATGGCTGGGACGGCTGAAAGGATTTCGGAGTCTGTAGTGAAGAGGTTTCCTCCTACCAGGCTATTCCGTATTTAATGATAAGTGGGAAGTTCAACAGCCTATTTCGAGCAAATCCCCTTTTATTTTTCCGCTTGGGAAGACAACTTGGACAGAAACAGAGGAACGGTTGTTTCGACAGAGCGCTGGTGCAACAGTGCAAGATTTCTAATATGTACAGAAAGTTGGCCTCCATGTGAGCGTGGGAAACTGCCACAATTTGTCGGTTTATTAGTCGACTCTGCTGAGAGAGCACCTCCCTTGCTCGACACAAGTTTAAATTAGTGTACATGCACAAGCGCAAGAATCCTTCGACTCCAAATAAGAACAAAATGTCCTACCCTGTGATCCGTCTCCAACCAACGAGCAATATTCGATTCGAACTGGGTATCCTAAAGAAAGTGGTGATAATTCATAACGTATATTTCATGACTTTAACCTGAAAGCTCTGCAACTCCAGGCCGTTTCTGCTCACTAGAATCCGCCTCGGCAACCACACCATGTAAATACTGTGGGGCCTCAACCGGCGTCGATGATAATTCCCAAGTCGACTGCCCCGAGAACTGTGACATGGACGTACTCATTGGCAGAGTATTTGGTACCAGAATGATCCGATATCGTCGCTCTTCTTTCTCTTTTGCTTTCCGCTCCTTCCTAGTTCGTTTCTGCGGCTTCCCATCTGGTCCCAGAGGCACGTCATTTCCATTTACCTCTCCCTTCACAATTGGCATTTCCAGCCAAGCTTGAAAGCCTTTTTCGTGGAATATTTCGTCGTTCCAGCGACGGAGCACCCCTCTGATGGGTCCTTCGTGCATTAATGCACCTTTGACTTTCTTCAGGACGGCTTTCCGGTGTACTGATCGTCCCGTGTAATATCCTGCTACCGGACCGAAAAACACCAGAAGACCAGTACTAAGTAGACCCGTTGATACACCTGCTGCTATCGCGGCAGAGTTCTCAGATGTAGTGAGTTTGGCAGCTTCCACGATTTCGTTTGTGAATAGATGCCATTCATCGTGTGATACTCGGAGGTCATATAAGCGTTGATGGAAAGGGAAGCCCGAGGATAGCGAGTCGGTCTTTGTGGGAATCGCGATTTTATCGACCGGAAATGAACCTTGGGAATGGATTAAGGAGGGATTGATGCTACCCGCGTCGGAAATGTCTGGTTCTATGGGTCTTCGGAGACGGTAAGCTAGTGCTGTGCTTGGAGAAGGCCTAAGGGGGTACTTACGGTAATATGGATGGAGACGGCAGTGACGGAGTGCTCTCCTTTACGATGCTCTTCCGCTTAATCCTCAATTCTGAACGGCTGGCGGAGCTAAGTAGCGCAGGCTTTGCATCACTGGCCATATCTGCTTAGAGTTGTGCCAGCTCGACCTGACATCAAAAGCTCCAAACCGTGATTTCTCGAGAAAACTGCGAGCAGACGAGAGTAGCAAGAGCAGATAGGAAAACCTCTCACAAAACCCAGTCTCGCATGGCACGAGCTTTCGTGCCAAGGGACCGCGCCCAAGGATTGAACCCAAAACATCCATCCACCATTCTCACGATTCTGTCAGCTTTACGTTTTTAACTTCCGCAGGATTCGCATAAGGTGTCAGAAGTTGTCCCTTTCGGGAAATGAGCTTCAAAAGTGGATCGTTTGGCTGATGTGTGATATCCGTGCTGATATGGTTGTCTAGCCATTTCCCCGAATGCGTCCTAAGCTCCTTTTTCCCGCTCTTTTCCCTACAAGGCAAATGTCATACGATGGAACGAATGAGATTAGCAATCCCATCTTTGGTAAGCGGCTTGCTTTGTGGAGATGGATGCCGCGTCAGTTGAAGCACCGAAATCCCGACGCTTATGTGCGAACTTTATCGGTTGACGAAGGGAAGGTTTGATAAAGACCTGTCACTGCCTGTCGAGCCTGTGTAAACTGTCATCAAGGCCATAATCTTTGAATGTGGTAACTTATTGATAAAGTCTGAGTACGGTGACAAGTTACAGGTGCCAGGTTGTGCTAAGGTTACCCGCTTAGGGCATTACAGCACCTTACTCCGCAAGCCGCTTGCTAATTTCAACGTCGTCAGTACTGTACACCTGTACAACGACTATCAACTCCATATATGGTTATGAGCTCATGCGATCGACATGTCTCCGCTGTATGTGGATTGTTTACTGTACTGTGGTAGGAGCAAAAAGCCACAATCTCAGCCAAGGTTCCTTCCGGCCGATATTCTATGTTTAGACTTTTGCGCATCGAAAAGAATTTAGCCCTGCAGCAGAAACTGAATCCAGATTTGCATCGTCGAGGTCGTGGGATTTTCACCCAAGTTGATAAAAAAGTATCAATTTGTCAGGTTCGCTTTTTGTATGTCCGATCCAAGTGGAAGGCGCAGCGACAGCATACATCGCATGATCGTAATGAAAGGACTATATAGAAGGGCCTTATTCCCGATTAATATGAATCAGCTTGATCACCTACATGTCGCCTTGTGCACCCTTTGAGCGCACCTAGGCAATAAGGTGGTTACTGCGACACTGTTACAGATCGAGTCGTGGGTAAAGATGAGTTCGGGTCATAGAGGGACACATACAGATTAACATGAAATACACCGGATGCTCTCTCGTCACGTCGTCCTCACAACCACAGCGTACCCGTGAATCGCCAAGTCATTGTCAACAATGTTAGGGCCGCCGTTTGACCCCTCGAAACCGAACCTCGCATCTCACTTTCCATCGACCAAAGTAGCCGCAAGAGAATCATATATACAAGCCTTGACCAGCACCTCTGGCTCAAGCGAAGTTTGAGAACGTCCAGGCTGTATCCGTCATGACGGCTGCGACGATGGATTCGTTCGTACCAGCCGGCGGTTATTTGTGAAGTTAGAGTGAACCTCAAAACTGCGTTGATTTTGCAGATGAGTCGTGTTTGAACACTGCAGATGAGCAATGTTTGGCATCCAAGTAGGTGAGCGACGGACGTGGAGTAGTGCCACCGTTTTCGTATTCAGAACCAAGCTTTTAACCAGTACTACTTCGGAGATGTTGTCCCAAGTGAAAAGTCATGCTGCTTGAAGGTACGATCACTTTCGGATTCTGAATATGGTGATGATCAAACTTAGTATATGGCTCAATTGAGCAGGAAATTTTTTACGTAGAGCAGCGACGAGCTCGTTGATGTCGGTGTCGAGCGCGTGGGACGACATGGTCTTTGTTGTTCGCTTTCAGGACCGCTGTATGTTCTTCAAGCTGGCACCGTACAACTTGGCACCGTACAACTTGGCACACGAGACCTCGTTTGATCAAGGCAATCACCGAAAGTAGAAGATACTGGAAAAGGCATTTCTGTACGGGCCTATATGTGACATTAAGCACAAGTAACTTTGATTCAACTTTCATCAAAGTCTCCGTCTCGGTAATCCGATTCACGCACTTCCATTCTTCAATCCCTCCCAATCCTCTTTGCTGAACCTATATTCAACCTCCTTCCCCTCACTCTTCACCTCCTTCCACTTCCCCACCCCCATCCGATCAGCCAGTCCCTGAAACGGCGTATTCACCGCCAACGTCTCAAAAAATGCCTCCTCACATCCAACGCCCTGGAACGCAAAGTCCAACGTAGCCTGCAACGCTTCCCGTCCGTACCCCTTCCTCCACTCGGAGCTATCAATCAGAACGCCCAGGTCCGCGATTCGCTTGCCCTGAGCGTCCGTAGAGACGGCATTAATGCCGCCGAAGCCGATAACGCCATCTGAAGCTGTTGTCGAGCGTCGGGTTATGACTAGAAAGTAGGCTTTCCCTGAAGCGCGTAGGTCCTCCCATTTGGCGATTCGGCGTTGGTATTCTTCTTCTGTGGGGTTGCTGGGCTTGTGCGGTTCGTGTTGGGTGTTGAGGGGGTTGGCAAAAATGGCTGCGAGGGGGGCGGCATCGGATGGGATGGCGGGACGAAGGGTAAGATTTTCAGTATGGAGATTGGGATTTGGGGAAGACATCTTGTGATAAAAAGTGTTGGTTGCAATCAGTAACTCAAGTCGTAAGATCACGTGTGATTGGGAGATGGTACACTCAAGAGTATGGTAAAGAAGCTAGGAGCTGAGGGAGGGGTATATATATAGGGAGGATAACTCATTGATGAGTCATCCAGATGCAGAGATACAACAGTTGGTTAAGCGATCTCTGTTTACACGTGAATTCTGTATTCTGACAAAAAGTATGGAATTCGAGAGTTGGGTGTGGTTTCCAACCTCTGAACTTCGTGAAACAGATGGGGAATACAGGAAGACCAGTGTGAATGGCGGCAGTGTCTGTGGTCGGAAGAGTTAGGATGCTAGCACACTTTATGATTTAGATTATACATATCGTATCGTAAGGAATGGACACATTGATTTGCTCTCGGTAGGCTTCGCACTGTTTTAACGGCAAAATTATATCTTTTCCCAATCACCAATTATCGCAATTCAGCAGGCAGGATTGGATGGAGACGGAAGGGAACTGGAAGGATGTGAATTACACGAAAACAAATCATGTCCATGGAGCCTACCGACACGGTCTGACTGCTTTGCTACATATATATGCATACGGATTTGTGCCCTGAGTACTTGATGATATGCCCAGAGGCTCTCTGTATTCGATGGTTTTGTGTCGTCGAACTACTTGATTAATACTATTTGTTGATCAAACCAAAGGCTGCATAGTCTTCATACTTGGCAGCTCGTTCCCATCCTTGTCCACTCGAGGTTCATCCCATTGCGCAACACGGTCGACCACTCTGACTAAATGAGCGTCATCAGGAGCCTTCCAAGTAAAGCCCTCTGGCTTATGAAACTTGTGCTCATGTGCCCAGTCTATTAACTTGTCCATCTTGCGGCATTTCTTGGGGTTCGCAAAAAATGGGAATGGTTCGTCGATGTCCACGAGCCAATTGAAAGTCGCAAAACTTGTACTGTAAGTGTGTCAGTCAATATCTTGCTCGGAGCAATGATTGGAGGAAGGCAAACTCACTCGAAATGACACATCAGGTTTTGCCGTAGAAGGTCGACGCAGTGCTCGTAATGCGCTTCATAGTGTCGAGAATTCTCTAGCTTGGACTTCTTGGTCTCCGGGATCTCGTCGGCGTGGTGATCATACCACAGTACACGAAGGCAATGCAGGTCGTGGAATCCCTCGAGC
The DNA here is from genome assembly GCA_002946385.1 of Rutstroemia sp. NJR-2017a WRK4. Taxonomy (NCBI): domain Eukaryota; kingdom Fungi; phylum Ascomycota; class Leotiomycetes; order Helotiales; family Rutstroemiaceae; genus Rutstroemia; species Rutstroemia sp. NJR-2017a WRK4. Next base: position 51,311 of record NJPR01000095.1, read on the forward strand.
TGAGCCAGGTAGCCGCCTCCGGCAGATTCAGGCACTCGTACTGAGTCCAAGGAAGCACCAGCTTTGATCATATCGGCCTCGGACACAGTGATGACAGGAGCTAACGCCAGATCAGTAAGAAAGAAACAATGATAAGTACTTCGATGCACTGTGAAAGTAGTGACCCGAACTACTTGAGCTGGAGTTCGACCAAACTTACTTGCGGTGATATCCAGCCATGCTTTGGCTTTTTCCTCCGTGTAGTTGCCAGTATACTCTCCGAAGGTATTCAACGTAGTGTTCCAGCGAACCCACTCGTAATCATCGTCGGTCAACGCTTCGAGTGCAGGAGCTAGAGAGATGGTCAGAAACTATCACAAACAGGTTTGGCTTTTGAGCTAGAGGGTGATGCACTCACAGGGCGACGAAAGCTTTCGCGTGCAATCTCGAGGCATTTGCTTTTGCAAATACAACGAATACACTAGCATGGAAAGAGAAAATATGAAGAACGCCGCCTGGCCTATCCAAATGAAAACAAGACGTCTCTGTTGATGACTTTTTTCGAGACTGCGTCCGTCTTCTTCCATTGATGGTAGGAGGGAGGAAGAGCTGTCGTGGTCTTCAGAAGCGCCATCATGATCGAGATACTTTTCTTCGAATGTTTCTGGCTGAGGGAAGCCATGTGGTTTCGACGCCATGGTGATTTTGATAAAATAATATCAGACCTGGTGACTTTGATGAAAGATTATCAGACCTCAATCCTCAGAGAATTAAAGCAAGCAGCGAGGGACATGCCGATGGCTTCGTGCTCAGGGCCAAGACTCGGAGCATAGCATGGGCCCAGTAGTCAGCTTTCTAGTCTGGTCCGACGATGTAGCCGAGCATATGATGCATGATTTGTTGCTGACAACCTAAACGGCAATGATGTTGCTGACAACCTAAACGATAATGAAATGCATGACGGGACGCTTTGAGCTGCCTCGGAGGGTTTGGGGTGGTGGGGCCCTGAATCCCGCCCCCGCCACCCCTCTTCATACCTTATCGGAAAATGCCTTCTTTCATACCGAAGGGGACTGTTAGTATATCTTATCCATTTTTGTAAAGCAACAGGGTTATTCTTCTAATTAACAGTCTATTATATTTTCGAGTATCTTTTTATGAATTTCCTTGAATATTGAGTCAGAAGATACTGTATTACTGTAAGGCCAGACAAGACCCACTAGCAACCCTCTTTCGTAATTTATATTCCTCGACTTATTAATCCTTCTCCAACCACACATACAGACCTCAGCTGATTTTGCCCTGTGTGATATTGGCCAATGGCGGCCGTGAATAACGAGAAAAAGGCTTCATACCAGCCCTTGAGCGACCTCGACGATGGCGAAGAGTTATCAGCCTCGAAGAAAGCTCGTTTGCTGCCACGATTGTCGCCGCAGTATTTCCTCGCGTGCAATGTGGTCATCTTGCTTCTGAATATCTTCATCATCACCGTGTTCACGTCATGGACGGTGACCAGAAACGCCTTGCATGCTACTGACTATATGCTCCCTCCAAGTAGGTCACTCTATGTCCGCCTCAGATTCGAAGTCTCAGACACTGACTTCTGTCCAGCGCCTAATGAAAAGCTTCTACAGAGACAGCAACGGACGTTCACACTCTCCTCAGCCTGGTCCGGAGCTCCCACCAACGAAACAGACCACGCATGGAAAAGCCTCGTCGAGGACGACATGGGCGCATTTAGCATCTCTGCAAAGCTCTTCCAACAAGTCAATCCCTCTCTAGAGACCGAAGTCCGCGTACCCAACGAGTCTGATGACAAGTACGTTGCGACTTTTGACGTTGTGCACAAACTGCACTGTCTGGTAAGCTAGCTCCTCCAAATCTCATCCCCTCTGCAATACATGTTGCCTGTCAGCCAACTCACACTTATGTGCCAGAATCTTATTCGCCAGAGTTTCTACCCAGATCGGTATCCCGACTATCAAGGTTTCCATGGCCACACGTCGGAGGAAGTTCAGGCGCATCGCGAGCACTGTATTGAGCAGATTCGCCAGTCGTTGATGTGTAGCGGAGACCTCAGCATTTTGACGTACAATTGGGTCAAAGGAGAGCGAATGCCAAAGCCGAACTTCAGAACGGTGCATGCATGCCAGAATTGGGATCACATGGTGGGATGGGCAAGAGAGAACTCTGTGGAGGATTTGATGAAATATATTAGGAGACCAAAGGAGGGGCCTGAGCTGACTCATGTACCATGCGAGGAAGGAGTGGATTGTGATGGAGTATACTGAGGGTAAAGACTAAGACTTTGACATTTGGTTGTGGTATTTGAATGACTATATGTACTTTTACAAATGCATCTTGGCACTGGCCCAGCTTTCTGTGGCTTTGCAAATATCGATTTCACCATTATTTACTTTCAACAACTATTTACTTCAGCTCGTCAAAGAGATCCCACATGGTTGCCCCCTCCTTCAGTCTCGGTAATGAGTCCAGTGAGCGATGCTCGGTCTGCTCAACCTTCTCTCTGAGGAAATCCGCACTCTTGCACTGATGTTGAACGTCTTCTCCGTCTATATCGTCCCTCAGCACATTGCCCGCACCATCTGTGTAGGTTTTCGGACGCTCCAGCGTGCCGTCAGCCGAGCACAGCAACGACTGCGCAACATAGCTGAGACAATGCCCTAAATGCATCTCTTCCTCACTCTTTCCCCCATGAGTGCCCCTTTTGGAGCCATGTGAGTGAGCGCCGGCCCCGCTCTTTGGCCCTTTGACAGCGTTCCGAATCATAGAGAGACAGTGTAAGGCATGAAACATGCTCACGCCGTGTCCGGTCCTGTACGTCTCGTTGTATTGCACCCAGAGAAAGCCGCCTTGCTTAGTCGAGGATATCGTTGACCATATTGCATCTCCGACCTCCGTCATATCTTCGAGTTCGGGTCTCCTGCGGAAAGCTTGGAGATCGGCACTGGGGGGTGCTCTGGTCAATTCATCGTTGCCACTTGCATTGGGTTGTTCGCAAGAGCATGGCGATGGTGACAGCCAGGATCCGTACGTTTGGCTGCTTGAAAAGCTGGCCGTGAAAAAGACGAAAAGTGAGATGATAAGCAGAAGAACTGTGAAAAAGACAGTGAAGTTGGCGGGCTTGACGGCGACAGCACCCATGATGATGATGAAGATGAGGATGTTGAGCGAACAGGTACAGCGAGTAGTCAGGTTGTGTCGACGTGCGCGCAAGCTCGCAGCGTAGGCCTTCGAAAATTGGAAGCCAATATCTGGACCAGGCTTGCCGAAAGAAAGCTTGGGAATGCACTTCGCAGGACTGACGGCAGTCAGTTTCGATGTGTCACTCGACACAGGATTCTTGTGCACGATGTAACGTGTTCATCAATCGGAGTCTCTTCACCAATGAGCTTATCGTAGTATGGAGTTCTGATGGCGGCCGCCCTTGGAAGCTATCTTACGATAGACATATCGTGAGACGCCCCGCACCTTGGGGGCTAGGCGCTCTGGAGACATGTGCACTGTAACGCAGGCATTCGGAAGTCGGAATGTATGGTTGAGATGTTTTGGATCGATGTCGACATATCGGCTGTGACGTTTAGCGGCCAGTATCCATGTTGACGAACGAATCGCCAGCGGCGTGATGATCAGGTTTCAGAAGGAGTTAGTTTAATCCTTCGTCTGCAAAGCTTGCCTCATATAACGGAGCATTGAAGCCAATGTAACCGTGTAAAAGCCTCAAAGATCTCGTATTTCTCCGAACTTACAAATGTGATCCTTCTAAGAAGGTGGTTCTGGTGTTGACTAACTGGTGCGACCTTGGTTGTACCTGCCGCATTATACCTAAGCTCATAGTCAGTGCCATCATAGTAAGCGCTATGAATCATAGCGCTTACTGTGCGAAGCCTCGGTCCTTATCACACAACTTTATACCAATGATGGTGCCAATCAATGAGGCGATCGATGTGCCTTGAAGTGCAGAAGGCTTACGAGTTTTGCCAAGATATGCAGTGAGGAAACTTTAACTGCAGATTACCTATTTCCTCCGTCAAACGGCGGTAGTAACCGAAGGCGCCATATGTACAGTAAAACAGCACGTGAAAGGGCACCAAGTGCATATGCGATGCGGACCCCTGCTGTATGCACTCAATGCAAAAGGGGTCGGACTCGTATTAATAACCTTGCTACCTTGCAAGACCTACCCCGCGATGGCGGAAAAGACCCCTAAACCAAAACACTTCCTCACCCAAATCTGGTCAACAACAACCTTAAAAGAAATTCTGGAAAAATAATTTAAAAATAATTTATAGTTCTCTAGTAGCTAGAAATACTTCCATTAATTTAGAAAAGTTGAAATACCTAAAAATCCGTCTCAAAAATAAAGATATATCATAGGAGAACTATTCTGATGTTCTCCGCTATCGCGTGCTACTGTCAACCCACCTCTGTACCATACAAGGAATAGCTCTGAAGCCACAAGACGTTAGAAACCGTACCCGAGCTTAAAAATCTCCGAATCCTCTACGCCACCAAAACACCACAACAATCGCACTGCTGACTTAGAATGGATATATTATTAAGATTATTACAATCGATATGGATCACGAATGTAAGACCTAACGTGGCAGGGACCACTAGCGTAAATGATTGGCGATCTCTACGAAGTAGGGTAAGCTGTGCGGCTGATGGCTCGTATATGCTCTTATCAAGGGGACGGCATTTGATCGACAGTGTTTGCCGCTCCCGTTGGCTGACATTGCATGAAACTGCCTAACCGCGGTCTGTGAAAGCCACGGACTGGAATCTGAAATGGCGTCACTCTCTTTTTTCCACACTGCACTGCTGTGGTGTTTGGATAAATAAGTGTACCCCTAGTCGTTCGCAAGTCAGCCGCAACCAGGGTTCTGGCCTATAGAAACGTTCTATTTGTGGAACAGAAAGTAATAGAAGTGACGACTAGGGGGTCCAGCTATATATCCAAACACCACAGTAGTCATGATACTGATCAAATCTGACCGATAGTAATGTGCACAGCAAATGAAACGAAGGTTTTAGATTTCAAGCACGTAACGCTAATTCTAGATTTCAACTACATCCCTGACCATTGGTATTTCATGGCGGCGAACTCATTGCCATGGCACCCTCCGGCTTCATGGGGATCAACGGAGTCCCTACGGGCTTTGAATGTTTGTTTGTCCAATCGAGCACCTTTTCGAAGTCTCTACACACATGCTTGGTATTGAAATCAGGCCACGGTCTGCTGCGTTGTTCGATCCACTGTGAAGTTGTCAGCGTCCAGACCCACTTGAAATACTCTTTTGGAAACTCACATGAGCAGTCACGATGGTGACATCTGCATGGCACATCACGAATTGGCGTAGCATTTCGACGCAGTGATCTATCGAAGCTGTTAGCAAAACTGTATCATAAAATCAGACGCAGCATGACCAAAGCTTACCGAGATGAACCTTGAATGTTTCTTCCTTGTCACCGAAGTCGGGGTCATGGATTTTGTAATATTCATACTTGAAATATGACGCCTTACGAAGGAGATTCTATTCGGCAGTCAGTATATCGGTTAGTCATCTCTTGGTTTCGATCAAATGCTCACCACGCAGTGAAGCTGATGTGTGAACTCTGGCACCATGAAGTACCCTCCACCGTGCTCTGGAGCATTTGTTGCCGCTGTGTCTGCGTTGACTCCAATGGTATGGAAGTCCTCCTTCGAAATATCGAGGTCCAGCGGCCGGACAATTGAAATGCGATTCCACGCAGCATCAACTTCCTTGCTTGGAGGCCCTCGATATGGCGACGGCCAGCGAATGGAACCATTGAAACGGAATTCTTGAAGCCCTGGATCCAAATCTTCTAGTATAGGAGCTGTAGAGTTATCAGTAAAAGATAATTAATGTAATCTTGACTGGCACTCACAATATGAACTCGTCTGGGTTATCAGCTGCTTGGTGTTCGAAGATCTTAAGTCTCTGTTTGAAAAGACTACAAAAGCAGACAGTACAAGTAGCAAGAACCATCCGAGATAGAGCATGAACAGAGCCCGAGGTCGAGTATGAGCATGACCTTCGCAGTACACGCAACGTGAAGGGCTTTCTGTCGAGCTCCGTATGGAGTGCTCTTTCTCCTCATCAGTGTTGACCTTGTTGTAGCCACGGAAAGCGCCAAACATTTTGCCAGTGGAGAATGAACTGAGATGTGTAACAAGTAGAATGAAATGAGGAAGTTCAGAGATGCTTAGATGCTAGGAATTGTATGTTGGGCTCAGCTACTTCCGAACATTGAGGGACAACTTGAGCACTTGTGCTGGACCAAGAGCCGTTGAAGATGCCGACAGTAGTACAGCATGTCAGCATTCTCAGACGGATAATAACCTAACCGCTCTAACTACAAGGAGGTGGATCCATGAAGCCCATGATAAAGCCTCCTGAGAATTCACAAGTATGCTGCATGCAAGCCACTCCGCCACATCCTGCGTACCTCTGTGGCCACGCCGAAGAAGGAGCACTTGCTAGCGAGGGTGCCGCTTCGCCGGTCTGCATACTGCTGCAAAGCTGATCCGTGTAAGCCCTTCCTAGGACTTCATTACTATATACGGAAGGAGGTTGACAGTGGGGCTCTTCGAGCCTTATCTTTTGCCTGACCACTTAAGGAAACCTGTGGAGTAAATCTTAGAATTTAAAACTATAAGGTTGGACCCCTAAGGTTTTCGGCAGCCGGCTTCCGTGAGCCTTTTTACCCACCTTTCAACCATCTCCTGTATGTCTATGCACTATGTACAAATTGCCTTATTATCGTATAGCTCGGGAATAAGATGGCCTGCACAGCTAGATTGCCCTGATCACTACCCCTACCATGAGGATGTAAACACGAATCATCATACTACAAGATCAGATTTGCCCACTAGCATATTAATCGACAAAACATCCGACGTCGGCCTACCTTTGCAGATTCACTAATCGGTGATTAGAAATGTAGAACTTTTGCTGGATTGTGCGATTAGTTATTGTTTCATCTGGAAATCGGGGATAATATTCACCATTAAAGGGTTCCCAAAGGGCCAAATATAAGCACTATACCAAGAGGCCAAGTTTTAGCAGCAGATCGTACAGACTTTCCCCCAAATTGATCCATGAATCCTCCAATTAGGCAGGAGAAATATAAGGTTTCTTCAGATCTTCGGAGACAAGTCCTGTAATATTTTGATTTGTTGTCGGTATTCCTTCCGTACGCATCCCAGCCACCCCGCATACAGTATCTTAGCGCACGATTACAGTACAGTAAGCATTTACTACTGTAGCATTTAACCTTAACCCCACCACTGTGCACTCGCTAGTGATCCGTGCCGCAGCCCCTGCCAACCAAAGTTTAGCTAAGGTGGCTGCTACTCGGCGCGCTAAAAGTTAGATCTCACTGGATCAGCTCGCCTATGGTGGCGGCTGACGATTAGTTTCTATCGACTACACTTGGTCCTTGGTCCATAGATTACAGGCATACTCGGTAAACCACCACCTCTTACTTTACGCATATGCACTGAGAAGGTCTGATCATCGAGTAGTAGGAAGTTGAAAAAAGATTTACAAACAAGAATGGTCTAGTTTCTCGGGATGATGGCATATCATCTCTTCAATCACGCCACCCTAATTACTTCATTTGTATTATGGGGAAAGTCATCAGGGTTACTAACAATAAGCACAGGAGACAATTCAGCAGATCAGCGCATTCTGTAACGAGTGTTCATTCTAGCAACATGAGGTTTCAGCTTCTCCAGACCCATGCTAACCAAGCCCTAACAGTCTGATAGTCCACCCAGCCATCCCAACATCCTTCCAAAGTTCCACCTTCCTAATTTGTCGTTCCGAACGAGTGCATCCGCCCACTCCCGAGCATGGAGCTAAATCTGTATTTCACACTCGCCGTCGCAGTGAGAACTACCATTACGCGCACACCGGGGCACGCTTGTCGTAGCCGTAAGAACCATGCACGTAGGCAGCGCTTGCACATGAGAGAGTCTCGAGTGTGTCGTCGGTAGTCGCCTCGGCACGCTTGTCGTAGCCGTACGAGCCATGGACGTAGGCAGCGCTTTGGTCTGAGAGAGTCTCGAGGGTGTCGTCGGTGCTCTCTTCAGCACGCTTGTCGTAGCCGTAGGAGCCGTGAACGTAGGCAGTTTGGCCTGAGAGAGTCTCGTCGGTACTCTCTTCAGCACGCTTGTCGTAGCCGTACGAGCCATGGACGTAGGCAGCACTTTGGTCTGAGAGAGTCTCGAGGGTGTCGTCGGTGCTCTCTTCAGCACGCTTGTCGTAGCCGTAGGAGCCGTGAACGTAGGCAGTTTGGCCTGAGAGAGTCTCGTCGGTGCTCTCTTCAGCACGCGCGCACACCGGGTTACGCTTGTCGTAGCCGTAAGAACCATGCACATAGGCAGCGCTTGCACATGAGAGAGTCTCGAGTGTGTCGTCGGTAGTCGCCTCGGCACGCTTGTCGTAGCCGTACGAGCCATGGACGTAGGCAGCACTTTGATCTGAAAGACTCTCGAGAGTATCATCAGTCGCAGCTTTCGGAAGAGGGGCAGCGAGAACGTTGGCGCAAGCGATGGCGAGCACCAGCATAACGGATTTCTTGAAAGCCATTGTTGCTGAGAGATTCTTTCGAGGTCAAAAAGTGATAGTAGTTTATTGAAGTAGGTTAGAGATGGTTGAGCGAGTAAAGACGTCGAGGTTCAGGCCCAATATATAGATCAGTCTGAACTGATGGTGCAAGAGACGGAAAGACAGCCAATGTCCCATAACTGAGCACAGCGATGTCGCTATCGACCAACTGCCGGATTTGACATGGGGTACTGCTCACTGGCGAAGAAGGCTTCCTTTCCCCTCCCTCTCTTACTCTATTCGCATATTGGACGATCATGCATCTGTTTGGATAGCTCTGCGACAACACGAGCACGAGCTGGCTCAACCTTGAATTCCTCGGTCCTCGGATACTGAGATACGTGCTCTATGCAGTCAGCAATATGGTCCCGCTGAAACATCATCACCTGCCTTTTCCGGTATGAAATACCCTTCCATGTCCATCATGGTCTTTCGTTTCCTACCTTAACATATTGTGCAAAGGCCTAATATGGTTCGGGCTTCTCTGCAAGTTTGTACCGACCCCTAGCTTTCTTTGTTTCTCATACTGCTCAGTAGGAATATGCAGGCGCGAGGATAGAGTTTATGCTAGAATATCATCACCTGCCTTTTCTGGCATAGAACACCATTTCATGTCGATCATGGTGGTTCGTTTCCTACCTTGCCATGTTGTGCAAAGGCCTAGCATCCTTCGGGCGTCTCTAGAAGTCTGTAGCGTCCCCTAGCTCTCTATATTTGTTACACCAGTCTGAGTAAGAATATGCAGCCGCGTGGATAGAGCCGGAGGCGAAGCTCATGCGGGGTAACCTTGGGGTTATTGTCGGAAGATTTCGGTGTCAGAAAGTAGCCACAGGTAGTAAGCAAGACCGGTCCGATTTCAATACGAATCCGACACAGATTTGGTAGGAGGTGCAGATCGCCCCTTCAACCATGCATTCACGCCGTTAGTTCTTCGAGACTGGATTGGAGCTTGTTTGTCATTATAGTGATGCCAGCTATTACCACCATAGTCACGTCATTTGGGAGCCTCGAAGTGATTGTTGAAAAACACGCCTGTCAAGTTTCGGGGTCTATCGATGCCCGCTGTTTGATATCCTTCTACCTTGCTTCCTGAATTACTTCCAATCACATATCACAAGTTCAGCAATTCGATTTGAGGATTTGTCTAGGAAAGCTCTGAAAGCAACCCTCCTCCACGAAATGAAGTACAACCAACTGCCAGAGTCAGACTCGGAGACAAAAAGTGAATCCGAATGGCCCCCGGCTTCTCAAGGTCGACGACACAATGTGCTTTTTCTCCTACAGACGGGCGTCTTTATGCTCTTGCTGATCAGTAATGTGGGCTGGATATGGACGTTATGGTCTATATCACCAAGACCTGTGGGTATTGATGAGTGTACGAAGGCTGGCCCTCCCAAGCATACGTCCAACTTGCTAAGATATTTGTCCAGATCCTCCTCACAAGACTATTCATACCGCAGTGTTTCAAGACACGACCTATGGCGGTATTGACGAGAAGAAGCCGCAAGCAGACTCTCTTTGGAGAGGTCTCTTCCCTTGTAAGTTACAAATCGCTATATTTCTACCGAGTATGTTGACTGACATGCAATCCGAAGCTGGCAATGGCTTGGTATCAGTGAGCAAGTCCGACCGTGAAGCGCATGGCCTTTCAGAAACATGGCCTGATCCCGACGCGCCTGGTAATGGCCTCTTTTTCATGGCCGGGTATCATAACTTGCACTGTTTGGCTAAGATTCGAACCTCGGTCTTTCAGTATCATGCGCAGGAGAACCAGAGCGAGCCATGGGCGCATATTATGCATTGTATCGATCAGATCCGGCAGACGATTATGTGCAATATTGACACGACATTGGTACCCATGAGCGGGCCCAAGGAGTTCATAGATGGGCACTATCATGTATGTAAAGATTACCGCGATGTATTTGAGTGGGCGAGTCAACACCGACCTGTGGTCGCGCCTGAGGACGAGGAGCAGAATAGATGAACATATGAATATATGAATATATACCACAATACCATGCATTTGTTTCTTCACCGTAGTCTAAACTATACATTGCTATGCAGCGCTCGGGTGGCGCAAATACGCCGGGTCATCTGGGTTGAATGACCGCTCAGAGGCCCATTCTTCGATTCTCTCCCAATTCACACACTCATGCTGGCCACGGAAGTTTGGCTTAGGCTCGAGACTATCATTCACCCACCGAAACCCCATCATCGCCGTGTCCGCATTGCACATCAGGTTCTGCCGAATACTATCAATGCAGTGATCCACGTGGGTTGGAGTCCATGGCTGAACGTCGTCGTAAATATCCTATTTGGCAAGTCAGCTACAGAAGTGAAACGAGTCGGCCTGCTAGGGTGCGCTCTCACCTTGTACATGTAATGGCGAATATACTTAAGGCAGTGCAATTGATGGTACACATCCAAGATCGCGTAATACTTGCCAGAGCCATCATTCAGCGGAATGGACTCGACTCCTGCCTTCTCGAGATCCTCTGCGGATACACGTACATTGGCATTCATCAGAAGTCGACTCCATGCCTCATCTAGTTCCGGGCTGGGTGGTCCTTTCAAGGGATTTCCGTGCAGGACCGAGACATCGATGGTCTTCTTTTCTTTGACGATGGAATCCCTTACAGGTGCTGATCTCAATTAGCAAGTACCCTTACACACATAGTTATACTCGGTCTCACGCACTGTAGATAAGATGCCCAGCTGAATGGGGCTCAGCCAGACAGACCGAGTCCTTCACAAGAGATACCAAGGCCAGGGAGTAAATAGTAAGGAAGGCAAGGAATCCGGGAAGTGCAATGAACCATCGCGAACACCACTGCCTTCTTCGTGCGCGTCTCAGTTCGACATGGTCGTTGAAATCATCCTGAGAGCCGGAGTCAGACAACAGTTTCTCGGATGCTTCTTGTCGCGATGTGGACTCGGATGAGCGATAGCTGTCCATTTTGGGCTGCTCAGGTAGGTGGCTCTTCAGAGTAAGGAAAACAGGCGGATTTGGTACAATATGTTGAAGCTTTATACTATTATTGAATAAACACTCTAAATATCCTGAAAGCCATAAGAAATAGATATATTCAAGGTAATATTATCAAAAAAAAATTGTTCTAAAGGTTGTAAGAAATTATAGTGCCTACTGTACAGTACAGTATACCTCAGGTCGGCGTGCTTTTTCTAAGCCTGAAGACCCGGGGGTGGGGGTGGGAGGGGGCAAATTGCCGTGCCAACACGAACTGTGAAGACCTAACGAGCAACACTGAAGGCTCGCGCAATCAAACTGAAAGCGGCGAGTTGCAGCTCGTCGACCCTTGTGCAGTGAAAGAGCCAACTGCAAAAGCAATTGAACCTGATGAGCTAATTAATAAGGTGATGATTGTCATGTGGGATTCAAATGCTGGCGGGGCCGATTGCCGGATTACAGTAAGACCAAACCGGCAGCTCCCACATGCACCGTTGGGACCAGACATGTAAGATCATATGCATATTACAAGTATTAAGGCTTATTCTCGCCAAGACGCTAATGTATACACGCTTACCAGCTACTTCGTATCAAGGAGCGTCCCCACTGGACATCCTTGAAGGACGAAAAGCAGGGTGGACGCTGATCGTCACTACGCCGATGCTGTCTGAGCTGTGGCGGCCCCGAAACATATGCTCATTTTGGGTGTATATTTTTCATCTTTCATTGACAGCCAGATAGCATCACTATGACAGTCATGCGTTCCTCTTCGGTGTATAGGCTGGTTTCTGGTTTACTTTTGATTCTATTCAATCTGAGTCCTGTCCTGACACTCTCCCTGAGACTTCGAGATGACATCCGTGTTGACTCAAAGCCAGTCTCACTGTGTGAGGAAACGCCGGGTGTAGGGAGCCATTCTGGATATATTCGACTACAGCCTGGGGTTCTGAAGGAGTATGGCATCGATTCCACTCAGGATTATCCCGTCAACATCTTCTTCTGGTACTTCCAGAACCGGAAGAGGAGGACTGATGCACCATTGACAGTATATTGTGAGTGTATAAAGGAAGAGACATAGACTTTGCGCTTACCATTGGCAGTTATGGGCGGGCCAGGTGCTTCCAGTTGTAAGACTTGCCGCATGTTTTTGGCTTTTAGATCGTAACTCATCTCCTTCGCAGTAATGTCCTTGTTCCGTGAAAACGGGCCATGCAGAGTCAATTCGGACAGTAACAGCACCTCTAACAATCGATTCTCTTGGAATGAACATTCGGACATCCTTTATATTGACCAGCCAGTACAAACAGGTAAGCAATGTCTTCTGCTTTGCAGAGAGTTGGCACTGACCGGATTCAAGGCTTCAGTTACGATTTCGCTGAACCCGGCGTCCTTAATGCCGATGACAATTTGGTGTTGGATAGGGATTCAGGAGAGATCCCAGCGGGACTTGCATCTGGATCGCGACGAGGATTCTTTTCAAGCCATAATCCGCGTAACACCGCGAACAGCACGCAAGCGGTGGCTCATAGCACATGGTTCTTCCTCCAAGTGTGGATGCAGAAGTTCGGCAAAAGAGAGTCTTCGAATAATCAGGTATGATCATAACGAGCAAGATTTTTAAAAAAGCGCTTTCTCACAACATCAGATAAATTTCTGGACGTCTTCCTATGGCGGTCATTTCGTCCCAAAACTCATCCAATACACGTTGGCTCAAAATGCACGTCACAACCAAGGTAGTCTGGATCGGGAGCAGTTTATCCCACTGACCATCGGAATTCTGGGCATGACCAACGCATGTATCGATGGTCCCACCCAGCTTCCTTACTACCCCGAAATGGCGCTCAAGAGCAACTACAGCGCCCCCCTCACGAACCAGGCGGGTTACCAGACAGCTATGCATAACTTCAAGAAAAGCGACGGCTGCCTCGCAAAGATCCAAGCCTGCCGAAATGCTTCTACAGCTGCTGACCAGAACCTAAGCGTCGCAAGCAATATCGACGACATTTGTCGTGAAGCCAACCAGTACTGCGGCAAGCATGTCGCCAGCGTCGCCAAGGGTAGAAGCTATTTCGATATCGCGTACCCAGAAAATCTCCTTGCTAATCCCCTCTCTGAGACATACCTTGGGTACCTGAACCAGAAACACATCCAAGACGCCCTCGGTGCGCGCGTGAACTTTTCCGCGAACGCACCAGTGGTTGCCCAGGCATTCTCCTTGACAGGCGACAACGTCAAAGGGGGATCTCTCGAGGCTCTCGCAAGTATAATGGATGCTGGAGTGTCCGTGACCATGGTATACGGAGATCGAGACTTTGCCTGCAATTGTAAGAAAGAAGCAACAACGTGTAGACACTCATTATCAGTAATTGTATACTAACTACTCTCACACAGGGCTCGGCGGCGAAGCCGTCTCGCACGCCATACCTTTTAGTAATTCTCACGTCTTCTCCTCCGCCGGCATTGTCGACATGTCACTCCCAGGGTACCCCGTAGGCGCACAAGTTCGGCAGGGAGGTAATCTATCTTTCATCCGAGTGTACTCCGCCAGCCACAACGTAGGGCTGCAGCAACCCCAGCTGGCACAAACAATTTTCCAGCGTGCTATAAGCGGGCTCGACATTTCTTCGGGAACTGTTCCAGCCGCCGGGTATAAAACTGCACATATGTACAAACAGTGGGAGCACTCGGGCGAGTCCCCGCCGTTTCCGCTTGAGGGCGCGTGCTACACCTGGAATTTGGGGCTTTGTAGTGACAGGCTGCGAAAGCTATATCTAGAGGGAAAGACATTGGTGCAGGACTACTTTGTTGTGGAGGATGATAAGGGGCGATGTGTGGAGAATCCAGTAAGGCCGTGTGCGAGGAGGGAGGGATGGAGGGGAAAGGAGTTGAGTAAGACGGTAGTTGGTGTCAATTTTGAGAGACCTAGGATGGTTCTGGGTGATTTGAGGAGTTTTTTGATGCTCTTAACGCTGTTTTCGGCTTGCGTGGGATGCGTTGCTTGCCTGCATACCTTTTTGTTCGCCTGAATAGAATCAGCTTCCAGATCTTGAACTTGTATTTATTCTAAGAATCACATATTCATAGTTACTATCTTTACCTTTAAATTTATTTGATTTCCATTTTTGCTTAGATTTAATATGTGTTCTTCGAAAATATTTAGTTCCTGAGTAGATACTGTAATCTTCAGAAATTATGTTGTAATGGTAAATCGTCCTAGGAATCCCAAGAACCAACTTCAAAGTTACAGATGTTCAGTGAACTTAGCAGATCTTGGGCTTTGCCTATGCTCGTCGACTCTAGGAGTAATTACATTACGGCCCTCATCACTCACATAACACGCCGTGCATCCATTTATTTCTATTTCCACTCCCACATATTCCTGTGGCCGCGTGATCCAAGCAATGCAAGTTGAACAGGAAGATGCGTTACCAGCACGTTGCAAAGAACTCAAGGTAGGTTGATACCGGTTGCATTGAGTGCAATGAGTGTACTCCGCGTAGGAGCATGTTGCGCATGGAGACATTGAGACGTTTGACATTTTGTCTTTTTGAGTTGTTCGGGTGGATTTGAGAATTGATTCTGATTGGGTTGTTTGTTGTATGATTGAAGAGGGTGATTGATTTACTTATATTGGGTTGTTTGTTGTATGATTGAAGAGGGTGATTGATTTACTTATATACGGTTGGGACCTGTTTGTTCGATGCTTGTTCTCACACGTCAATGATTGTTTGCTCGTTCATACTAAGTTAGTTCATCAGTGAAGAATATTTGACATGTTTTCCCGATTTTGCTTGGAGAACAATTCGACAAACCAAACAACATCATTCACAGTCTAATCGAATATCGTGGAACATTCTTCTGGCATGGAGATAGAACATGCACAGTGCACTACACAAAGCTCCTAGATAAAGTATTTTTTGACACAGGCTCACGAAAAAGACCATTGATTCGAAAACTATTTGGGCAGAAGCGAAGCACACAAAAAAGAATATTAGAAAAATATTTGATAGTACGTTTGGGTAATAAAGAATAGGAAAACGATAAACGTGGAGTCATCACAGGGACCTGGAGATACGATGCCATAGAAGAGATCTGAAATCACTTTTGACAGTTACCATAGGTGCTCACATATGCCGAAAATGCCGCCATTGCCACCTATACTGCGTAGGCAGGCTAGCCCCAATCGTCCACAACATCTCGTTAGGAGTTGCTCTGCAGTTACTACAATTTTTAACTTCAATGTCCTCTCCTCCCCATAAGTATGGTTCTGTCTCCCCAATTTCACAGGTAAAGCAGGCTTCAGGACGCGAGTGAGATCTCCAGTCAGGAGTTCGAGCGCGGCATCTTAGACAATCGAAATGACGCAGATACATGCAGCCTTGGCGACACCGAGTCGGTCGAACTTCACGTTGCACTTGGCTGTTCTGTTGTTGTTGGCTAGAGTTGTCTGCCATTTTCGAGCTTCGTACAGTAAATTTGTAGAGAGAATTTGTAGAATTAGTCACTTAGGCGTTGAAAATGATGATCCTGGATGGTTTGTGGTAGTAATCGAAGCCTTGCGACATAGGTAACCTATAGATTTAGGAGACTATTTGTTCGAACCCTGTTCTTGTAAAACATGAAAGAACGATTTTGAATGAAAGAGAAATAAGATACATCTGTTTGTGCATGAAATGATTGTTTAAAGTTCTTTTTTAATGCTTTTTCACTGACCAGACACGGATAAAGAAAGACATTGGAGAAAGTGTAGGAACGATAAAGTGACCTTCAGGTAGGCAGGTCGGAATTCGAGAAATGTACTCCCGAATAGTGAGTGTAAACTAGAACCGCTCTGATGAGGAAAACGATGATTTTCGCAACTGAAGTAGAATAAAACTTTCTTCGGACTCTGTAGAATCAGCGGATCACTACCATCAAATAGGACGACTTCAATCTACCCTATATGAATATGGCACTTGCTGATACCACACATAGATGCAAAGCCCCTATTGCATTAGTTTAAAAGGAGACAAGTGTTCGCCCAGCTTTCAGCTAACAAGCGACAAACAAGAATGATAATTTAGCAGGTTGTATTGAATGAGAGCTTGTAAAAAGTTCCTGCTGAAGGATTGGATTAGAAGTTCTCCTCTCCACGGACCAATTCTTACCCCTAAGACGGGGAAGAAAGGCAGGGCCAAACTAACTTCCCTGACCTTAGAATATATGGTCTCGAAGAGGTGTTATATACAAGCATCTGTGTGCAAACCGGCACTTGCCAGACAATGTATAGCTCTTTTAGGCACGATGCCCTGACTTCCATGCCTGTTCATGGACAGATTCAGTCGCTGTTTTAACGGCATTGAGAGCAGAGAGCGTTTCTGTCTCTTTCGACGATCGTAGTCACAGGTGCTTAGCTGTTAAAATCCGAGGATCTTTGAGCAGTTGTGGGGAGAACCGCTGGCTAGAGGAGGGGGATAGGTTTTTTGCTCCAAGATGCTGTCTTCGGTTTTGAATGAAACTATTTTAGGACTAGAAATAATTTCTTAATTTCACGAAAGTCACCCAAAGAAAAGAGTTTGCCTTCATGAGCAAGCTGTCCCAGACACGAAGCTGTGACGGCGTGTCGTTGATTTAACGGAACCGGAGGCAGCCCGAAACGGCCACGAGATTGCACATCTTTATGCATCTCCTGCATAATTATGCACCCCTCAGCCTTATCGGCATGTAACCAAAATAACTTATCTATATTCATGATTCATAGCACAACATGCTCCCCCCAATTGAGCAAGCTATACTCCATAGCAACCCTAACTTTGAAAAGCTTCATGAGAGGCTATCTGCAGAAATTCTAAATCCCGATGGATCAACCAAAAACCATCCTGCGCAAAAAGAGCGGGATGCTGTCGCTGCAGTAGGTTCTCTTTCCTTAGATCTGCGCATCCACTAACAGTGTCCAAGTCCCTGAAAGCTGCGCGAATCGAAGCGGCCAAATCTAGAATTATAATCGATTCCCTTTCCTCCCTCGATATCTCGCCTGCCGCAAGCAAACCGGCATCTCGAACCTCTCAAGTCCCCTCACAAAAGGTCCTCCTACCCGAAGTAGTCGAGCTCATAATCCTTCTTACAACACAACTATCTCTTCCCTCTACGTCGAAACAATCGATCACTCTCCTAACATCTACGCCGCAATACCACACCCTACAAACACACCTTCCCCTCATCAGCACCCTCCTCTCCACCCACCTCCATTCCTCCGCCCTCTCCCTCGCACGTATCCAAAATCCCACCACCAACCCCTCCTTCCTCCACCGGAACCTGCCAACCCTCCTCCCCGCCACCATCACCCTCCTCACCACCAACACCAACAAAGCACACTTCCTCAGCCACTCCCGCGTCCTCCTCACCAACCAAACCACCCATGTCCTAGACCTATACCACACGCTCCACCGCTCCATAATCCAGCTCCTCGAACGCCAAAAACACGGCCCCCTATCTCGACACTCCGTCTCCAAGATATCGCACCTCTCACTCTCAGCGCAAACCCTAGCCCTGGAATTAAAAGAGCGGTATCTACGAGGCGAGAAGATAATCTACGATGATCGGACGAGTGCGGCGTTGGGGAACTACATGCGGGAGTTGAAGAACGGGCGGGAGCGGCTGAAGGAGAGGGAGCGGGGGCTGAGGAGGGAGTTGTGGGGGTATGGGGTAGGGAGGGAGGGGGATGGCGGGAAGGAGAAGGTTATGAGGGAGATTGCGAGGGTGTATGCGGAGTTGAAAGTTGAGGTGGAGGATGTGGGGAGGGATGTAGAGAAGTTGAGGGGCAGATAGTATAGTAGTTAAGTGAAGGACAACAAGGTGGTATCCTACTTGCAGTCCGTCTACAACATCCATCAGATTCTGGACAGCGAGAGATGACGAAAAGCCGAACCGGAATATAAAGCTTCAAATGGGCGAGCCGGAAGTTATGATTCACGAATTTATGAACATCTACAGTATACTATTCCAGTGACACTGAGTGAAGATGACTTTGTTCTTATGTTTTACATTGGATCTCTATCTATCCGATTTGTCCAGGTACAGGAAAATAATCAAACGTGCTTATGCCCCATGCTATATCGAAATATTTTGCGGTAATAGATCCATTTAAGGCTTAACAGCGTGAATAGCAGCAGCCAGTCTCTTCACATTTGCGGATGTGATACCTGCGACTGAAATTCTACCATCCTTGGTAGCGTATACGGAGTGCTAGAATTATATTAGCATTTGTTAGCCGATACATATGGGACGAGACTGCTCACCTCCTTAGCCAGCTTATCCATCTGCTCCGGGGTCAAGCCAGTGTATGCGAACATGCCAATTTGGTTAGTGATATGGCTCCAGTCATGCTTTGAGCCCAGGTTCTCAAGTTCTTTCTTCAACAAAGCTCTCATGGTGATGATACGGTCAGCCATTCCCTTGACCTCACCAAGCCATTGCTGGTTGAGGGCCTTGTCATTAAGAATGGTGGAGGCGATACGTGCACCGTGAACGGGAGGGTTGGAGTATAGCGGTCGAACGAGGATTTTGATTTGTGAGTCGACACGCTTCTTCTCGTCTGCATCTGCGCAAACAATGGAGAAAGCACCTACACGTTCACCGTAGAGTCCCATATTCTTAGCAAAAGATTGAGCAAGACATGGGTTGTGGCCTTGCTCGACAAAGTGGCGGACGGGGAAAGCGTCCTTGTCTGTGTCTCCGGAGGCAAATCCTTGGTACGCCATGTCGAAGAATGCGTAGTGCTCGCCAGCCTTGACGGCGTCACTAATCTCCTTCCACTGCTCAATAGTTGGGTCCACACCAGTGGGGTTGTGCGCACAAGCGTGAAGCAAGAAGACGCTTCCCTTGGGTGCTCCTTTGATGTCCGCAACCATACCCTCGAAATCTAGACCAATTGTGTCCTTGTTGTAGTATCTGTACTTCTCAACCTCAAGACCGGAGTCCTTGAAGACAGCAGCATGGTTTGCCCAAGATGGTGTTGGGATATAGATCTTCTTTGCGCCAGGGTAGAATCGTTGAAGGAAGGCACCGCCAATTCGGAGAGCGCCAGTTCCAGAGATGGATTGGGTGATGACTAGACGATCGAGAGCACTCGATCCTTCGCCATATGCAAGGACAGCAGCCGCCTTGGTGAATTCCGGCACACCGGTAATGCCAGCATATTCTTTGTTCAATTTCGCAGTAATGACTTTGTCTTCGGCGGTTCGGACGGAGGGGAGGACATATGGTTGACCTTTATCATCTCTGTATGCGCCGACACCTGGAATGAAAGTCAGCTACCCTCCGACGACAGCGCACTGGCATTACACACCCAAGTTGATCTTCTCTTTGAAGCTGTCTGCTTTGAAGGCCTCGGTGATACCTATGGAAAATTGTTAGAAAAAGTAGAACGAAAACGGCGTCTGGAATTGACTCATACCTAGAATGGCCTGAACAGAATCAATGCACAATTAGACCTTTTTCTCCTTGAAGAGCCAAGAATATTCACTTACATCCTATGACACATTAGCATTGATCGTTGTTTCATTTGCTTCCTTGAGATACATACTGGAGGACCTTGTGGCACATCAGCCCATGTGGAAGCTTGTCTGATGGCAACGCAGTTTCTGGCAGCAATGCCTCGAGTGATTGCTTGCCTGCTGGCAACCCTGACGGAAGAAAGCATATTGATGAGTGTAAGGAATTAAGCGGGAGCAAGGAGAACAATTCAAGTGAATGAAATGCGAGGGTGGCAGGATTATAACTTCAGAGATGGGCAAAAGGAAGCAGCAAATAAATCAGAGGTGTTCCGGCCGAGTGCGCTGCTGGTGCCCAGAAACTGCCCACTAGTGCTTCCGATTGGCGCGGCTGGGGATTGACCGGCATCCATTCGGCTGTGGTCCAATTTGCCAAAAACATCAAAAACATCAAGAAATATCAACCGGACTAGAAGTCTTGTCTTTGTCAAAATAGACTAGCTTCTTGTACTTCGTCCATCTCCTCATCGGAATTGCCTACTAGATTGAGAACTTGTCGTCTGATGAGCATCTGGCGATAGTTACTTCATCGCTGATATCGGAAGTTCGTCATCTTGGTGATTGGTCAGAGCGCCGCTGGCCGAACTAACCAATTCTGGTGGAGGGGCTCTCCGAGTCCGCCAGCCCACTTGTGCAGTGTTCACAACGACAACATCACGTCCAGAGAGAACCACGAGCGTTTCGACACTTTACCAGTGAGTGTACTTCGATGATGGCAGCTCCTCATAAAGCCATCGTGATTGGTATCAGTGGCCCGTCGTCAAGCGGTAAAACAACACTCAGTCGTTTGTTGCGTGATATATTTCCAAATACCTTCATTGTGCATGAAGATGATTTCTATTTACCAGAGGAGAAGTAAGTGCTGACTCGCCGAGTCTATCCTTATACTCATTCATTGCGTTCATATGGTTGTAGAGCGCTCAAAATCTAACATTTCCATAGGCTGCCTAAAAAGGACGACCTGATAGATTGGGATTGCGCAGAGTCGCTGAACATCCCCAGGATTGCAGAGACTCTTGAATATGTTCATGAAAATGCTGCATTACCTGTTCGCATCCCTCTCCCCAACTCAGCTCCGCCTCAGAACAAGGCACATCTCCAGCCCAATGACTGACTCCTCGTAGCCCGACCTTGATTCATACCAAGACAGAAACTCCGTGGGGGAATGTCCTGTACCGGATGAGGCAATCGCGGAGGTCAAATCGCAAGTAAAAGAGTGGCTTCAGCCTGGAAATCCCGGCCACGGTATCCTACAGGATACATCTAACCCCACCAGCATATGCCTATTTGACGGTTTCCTTCTGTATTCGGATTCTCTAGCACCAGTTCAATCTCAACTCGATTTGAAGCTATTTCTACGAGTAAGCTATGCTAAGGCGAAAGCCCGAAGAGAAGCCCGTAGTGGATATGCTACTCTAGAAGGGTTTTGGGAGGATCCACCAGGATATGTTGACAAGATCGTGTGGCCAAATTATGTCGAAAACCACAAGTGGATGTTCGAAGACGGCGATGTTGACGGACAGCTCAAAAAGGATGTTCTTGCTGACAAAGGTATCAAATGTCAGGATGGGGTTCCAGATGTTGATATGACGACGACACTGCGATGGGCCGTTGCAACAATCACGGAATCATTGCCCTCACTAGCCAAACATAACTAACCGAGTCTCTCTCGATTCCTGTGGATGTTTGTCGGTGTTAGCTACTTCACATCTTCTTTGCGATCGTGAGAATGATTGCGTTATAGTTTTGATGTTGCTCGCCATGTGTGTACACCATCAAATATGGAGGTCCTCATCCGACAGGCCCCCGCAGAAATAACAAGTGCAACTCTTCCTATATCATCAATGACTGATTTGCCTTCCACGTGGGTTGAACAGTTTCTCGCATCCACATATGTAGTCCATGATCTGGATCTTCTACTTATAAGTCTCTTGGGGTATCCTTCTGAACGTTTCAGCCTAGCAATTGGTTTTAGGCCTCGAAGAGGATAGAGAGTTACTGGCAACAGTACTCTTAACAATGAGGCTACACAGACCATCAGCACTTCCCCTCACACTTTTTTCCAGCCAAATACTCTAGTCATCAACTGGATTACGAACATATTCCTAGTCATTTGCCTATCGAACGTCTCATAGCACAATACTAGCCGATTCCCGAACAGCCTAGCTAACGTCGTACGACAAATCATGTTTGTCACTTCTGCGTTTCCACCGGTTCTTCGTTCTCAAAAATGGCCTGCTGGTGGAACAGACTTCGTCAGTTTTGGCTGAGCAGGCACCCGACCCCACAAATGGAGTTGATATAAACTCCCAGTCTTACTGCATAAGAAAGCCAGTCAGCTTGCGCCCAGCCGGATCAGCGATGGATTTTACATTAGTGCTAGCGGCAACTGCTCGTCGTATGACAATAGACTTCGTAAAGGTAAGAGTAAGCTTTGATGAATATTGTCAAGTGTCCATACGAAGCTTCATAGTCGTTATCCCAAGCATTTTGCTTGGCATTGGATCATCTTCTATGGGGTGTAGTCTTTGTCTAGACGAGCACTGCTTTTCACGAGTTTATACAGATCGATCGGCTCACTTCAATATACTCAGACTGTCAGACTCGCAATGTGAGTGGTCTTTTTCTTCTTATATTACTATGAAAGAAACAGCGGCAGAAAGGTCACCTAGCGTGACGCCAAAAAGAGTGTGTGGTATATTACAATACATGGCCAGCTAATGAACACATATACCCCCCCCCCTCTAAAAATGCAGAGAAAGCGCAACAGGTATCGAAATCTCACCCCCAACTCCCAACACTCACTTCCTCATCTCAGCTTTGCTGACGATGTTGAACAGCCCACCCTCCTGAACCACCGACTTCACATGGTCATGCAAGCTTGCATCGCCATTCACCGATCTCGCCCTCGTAGTTGGAGTATAATCCGAGCCCGGGTAGGGAGAGTTTCTTCCACCCTTTCCACTAATTTGCTCATCCGACACGATATCGCCACCGACGACGATACCTGGGATATCTTCACCGTTGGAGTGAGCATTGACTATGAGCTCTGTCTCTTTCTCGATCCAATCACCAAGCTTCTGATCGATTCTTCTAAAGATTGCTGTTGTGCATTAGTTAGCGGCTGCGACAGTTCAAGAACGGACGCAAGACATTAGACTTACCATAAGTCTGCTTCCTAACGCTCTGAATAGCACCGCTCAAGTTATCCGCTACATTATAAACTAAGTTCTTCTGCTGGTCCTTGGTCTGGCCCAAGACTTCCCAGAATTCTCTAGGTTGTTCGAAATCCTTGTCGGTCACTTCACTCTCGTACTCAGTCACTGTACCAATCCATTCTTCGTGAGCAGCATGTTGCTCGTACTGTGCTGCTTTAACGATTGGTGCGCCGTTGACTGCTCCCACGTAGTTCTGCTGAGCACCGTAGTTGGCGACGTTGGCGAATCCGTCGCGGCGTGTGGGGTTGTAGGTGTAGAAGGGACGGTTGGTGGGGTATTGGTTGAAGTTTACGCCGAGACGGTAGCGTTGAGTTGAGCCGTAGGCAAACATACGGATTTGGAGAACTGTGGAGATTGTTAGTGGAAGACCGCAGGGAAATGAGAATTCTACTTACTTGGGTCAGGGGTTATATCCCAACCTGGGACGATATTGGCGGGGTTGAAGGCAGACTGCTCGGACTCGGTGAAGAAGTTCTGTACGTTCTTGTTGAGAGTAATCTTTCCGAATGGAATAAGAGGGTAGTCCTTTTGCGAGACGGTCTTAGTTGGATCAAAGATGTTCGTCTTGTAGTTCTCGGCCTCAAGCGGGTCGATGACCTGAGCGTAGACATTCCACGATGGGTAGTTGCCCTTTTGAATGGAGTCGAAGAGATCCTTGGTAAAATAATCCGGATCCTGACCACTGATTGTGGTAGACTCATCATGAGTCAGATTCTGGACGCCTTGGTTGGTCTTGAGGTGAATTTTGACGTATTTGAAGGATCCGTCCTGTATTACGATTAGAAAGGACTAGTTACCTGGGTTTACGTCTAACTTACGGGCTTGGTGAACTTGTAGGTGTTGATTCCGAAGATATCAGCGTATCTGTAGGACACTGGAGTTCCTCTGTCACTGAACAGCATCATGATAGTGTGATATCCCTCAGCGTTTTGGTTGAAGAAACTACAAACACGGTCAGCGCGAACATTTCTCTGATTGGGCAAACTTCTTACTCCCAAAACTGTTTTAAAGTTAGCAGGTGTAACATTGGAGACATGCAAGGGGTTTCGACGAACCATAGTTGGATTCTTCAGGTTTGTTTGGGGATCACGCTTCTGAGCGTGTGTCATAGATGGGAACTTGGCAGGGTCTCTGATGAAGAAGACGGGCTGTGATGCGTTAGCTTAAAACGTACATCCAGCTTTTCTTTTACTTACTGTACTGAAGAATAACCAATCAAGGTTTCCCTCTTCGGTGTACATTTTGAATGCAAATCCGCGAGAGTCTCGAATACTGTCCGCGGAACCCTTTTCACCCGCGACAGTAGAGAAGCGAACGAAAAGGGGTGTCTTTTTGCCGACTTTGTTCAAGAAAGCAGCACTGGTGATGTCACTACAACACGCGTTCTCGTTAGCCCTGCACGCGCAAAGTATCAAGGATGAAAATAAATGAAAGAACTTACGTGATATCGTGAGTGACTTCGAACTCTCCATAGGCGCTTGCTCCCTTGGCATGCACAAGTCTTCCAGTTCATTAGTTTATGCTCGTTTGTCTATTATAGGTTGGATTATCTACCTCTCTGGTATTCGCTCATGAGTGATATGGCTGATGAGATCAATCAAGTTGATGTCAGAGACCGGGAGGATACCACGGAGTTGACGGCCGATTCTCTGGCTAGCCTGTGGGTTCTGAATGGGGGCACCTAACGAAGATTTAGAGCTGCGGCCGAACATCATTGGAGGCGCGCTTACCATTTGGTAGGGTGTAGTAGTCGGTCCCTTTGGGAGGAAATGCTCCAGGTGGAGGAGTGGCATTGAGAGGGAGCAACGAGTCAGGGTCCATGCTCTGATCCACTAAGCTGTTCAGCATCTCTCACAAAGCATCTTACTTGAAAATATCTTACCGAAGGTCTCTCCATTGCCTGGCTTTGGGCGCTCTGGCATTGTCTGCGGCACGTTAACAGAAGTACATGTATGTTCCTGTTGTACTTACGCTTTCAGCCATGTTTATCTGATCAGCAAGTTCTATGTAGTAGGTTTCCGAAGGATAGTCTGAAGAGAAGTATCTCAGAGTTGATGAAAGTAAAATCCCAACCAAAGATGTCCCGCAGCCTCTATATGTAGGCATAACTCACTTCGAAGGAGCAAGCAGCATTCTTAGAATTCGTCTTCCCCTAAGAACTAACATGGGTCTAATGACTCAAAAGAAGATCACAAGATATCCTGATAGGTGACAAACTCAGCGCCGTAGGCTTACTTTCAATAGTTTTACCGTGCAGTGCGTGATTACATACCGCGTAAACCATGCAAAGGGTACCGTTACACCATCACGAACAGCTGAATCCGAAGCTTGATTGGAAAGCTTATGCCTGGGACTGTACGCCCCATTCGGTGTGCTCACAGACAGTAAACAGCTTCCCCCGGGAACCGGGACAGCCACATCTGACGGTATGACTGTGCCATGGCATTTTAAGAGGACGGTACGCTTCCACTTTGTTGGCGCCTCCTGCGTGTTCACAGCCTTGCCGCCAGGAGGGGGAAGGTTTTCCAGCGGCTTCCTCATGCTGTGCTCCCATAATTCGATTTCTGGATGGTTGCGACTTCCACTTGGAAACTTTAATTTCTGGCCATACGAATGAGATACAGTATCCAAGACGCAAGAACGAAATCTCCGAGAATGATAATTCATGAAGACGTAAGGCTGAGCTTAGGGGGTCAAGGATGACCCGTGTCGTGTTACACCAAATCTCACCGAACTCTGGGTTTCTTGCTTTTTAAAGGATGGTATCGGCTTAATGTTAGAAAGCGGTATCATCGAAACCTTTGATACGAGACAGTGAGACGTTGAATTTGGATTTGCCAAAAGCTGAATAGTTACATAGTTACATAGAAGGGTCACCACGAGCTCCTACGGAATCGTCCGAACATGGATGGTAATCAGCCTTATTTAGGCCCAGGGGACCGAACGAAAATTGACGAATGCGTTACCTTCATTGAACCGGGGTAAGATCTTTCCTTCCTACTTGGTGCGTAATGTAATACGACTCTGATTCAGCTTCCATGGCAGGGTCCTGAGCGATTCAGCCCACGGGATGGGGGCACAACGATTTTTATGACGTGAAAGCGTACATAGGGGCAAAGAGCTAAAAAGGTACATTCGAGGAACGTGCAAGGCTGTGATGAGCAAAATGTACATCAATACTTTGCACTTTGCTGTCGCCCTACCTTTCGCCTGTTACCACACTGAACATGCCATCAAAACATGCCGCTCAAGCGGCCGAAAGTTACCAGGTCAATCCTGCCGCAAACACGGAGTGTGCTTATTCAGGTATTGTATGTTTACATACCTATAATCACCCTCGTGAGAGTAGATGGAGGCGGCTTAGTTTCTCATTCTGGTTGTGACGCTCGTTTGGCTTTAGTCACATGTTTTTAATTCGTATGGACGATAGACTCACAAAGTACTAAGACCAGCGAACATGGCCTGCCTTCCAATGTTGCAGTATTCTAGAACCAGCCCGTGCTCGACGAATGAAACCTATTCTAGGTATCCAGTGAGCATATACCCAGAACCCGGATAGGCCGGCATGACATATCGGTCTTGCAGTCTAGTCCAGTTGTCAACTCGAGGGCACAGTGCTGTCTTTCCGAGCAGGCCGTGATTCACCAAGATGCTGATCAAATAGTTTTATAAGGTCCGTAACGTCCGTTCCAACCGCTTGGAGACGAAGCAGGAATGCTGCAAGATATCATCATGCCACCTAGGTTGATGGTTCAGTGCATATGCGAGTGGCTCTAGGAATGTCCTGTACTTGCAGTATGCAATAGGTCGGTTAAGTGTACCTGGAGAGATGGGTAAGAGATCTGGCATATTCCCCTGCCGTAGATCCGTACCCGGAAATGTGTCAGTATGGAAGCACATGGACGTTGCTTGAGTGGCAGCCAGTAAATTCGGCAGTGTATATCTTCTATTCCATATTGAAAAACAATAGAACGCATCCCGAGTCATCCGGAAAAGGAAACACGCAGCGCACCACGTCATCGCAGGAGGAATGGCAATTTATTAGGACCTGGTAGTAATCAACCCGAAGAGACGTTGGAACAAGTATAGAATAAGCAATGGCAAGTTGTCAGAATATGCTACTTTGTGTCTTGGGGCTTTTTACGGATTTGGGACACTGAGAATCCTAGCGCTGACATTCAATACGGGTTCCGGCTTACTTAATTGTGAGACATATATCTACCTTACATAGGCTCCCAACTGCCTAGGTACAGGTGATTCTGATATGATCCACGTGCCAGCTTTCGTGCAACCTCATGTGGCTTCGTATGAAAGCTACGTCATGTCAGCGTCTGAGGGACTCCTTATTTAGTTATGCTTACTATCAGCCGCTTGTAGACTTCAGAATGGGGCTAACATACAAATGGATTGTGTATGTTTGGCCTGAACCTGGTATGATCGCAGTTCTACCTTATAAACAGTTTGTAACAGCCTTCTACAAACTACATCTAGAGGGTGAAGCGGACGAAGTGTAAGAGTGAAAGGGCTCGACAATAATCGGCAAAGGAGAGAAGCCGAAAAATGAGAGTCCTTGTGCCGAGCCGAAAGAATGTATGGAGATCTAGAGGATTTAAGTTACACAACTTCCCTTCCACTTTCCAGTGTTCGCCACTATATCACATTGAAAATTTGGTTAAACTCCCAATCCGTATTTTCGTCAATCACAGCGGTCCAATCAACATTTAGCTCCATATCCCGGAGGTCCTCTCCGCCCAAACCAGCCGTGGATGACACAAACGGATCAGTGCAGAACTGAACTTCAGGCAGGAAAGTATATTCGAGATCCGGGACCAAAGGAATATCTTGGACTATCTCAGGAGATAGATCAGCCAAGGACCCTGTATTCTCTATCCCTGGCATGACTGCTGCGGCAAGATCCCGTGGCTGACTAATTCGTACTTTCCCGAAGTACGGGATCACTGCTTCGTAAGACTGCGGACCTACATACACGCCGTGGTGGGCCTGCAAAATGTACTGCAGCAGCTGGGCAGCTTGTTTAGCAACTTCACATTCCATGACCTTAGCGACGTGCTTGAGGGTCGTGGTAGTGTATGAGACGAGCTCCCAATCACGGGTCTGCTCTTCCGATGTGTTGGAGGCTGGTTCTGAGAACAAATTGATAATGATGACGAAGATGGCGGAGAATACCTGAAAGTCCATCAGATCACACAATATAGTCATCGAACTACTGTGACTTCTGAGCGTTTGATATGCCTCCACTATCTTCCTGGATGCTTCGACTGCGGGGCGCCGACTATCGACGAAGTTACATTCTGCTGTTGGCTTCAGCATATACGGAAGATGGAGATATTTATGGAGTTGAAAATAAATGATTTTCGTCGTCTGTTGATTGTACAGTGCAGCAAGGGACATGTCTGGACCAGGAGTTTCCCACCACTGCGGTGGCATTATCTTTCGGCATTCTTCAAGCTCCTGAGCGATCTTGAGGGTAGCAAAATAATCCACATTTTGATGGTTCTGGTTCCGTTCGACAATATGTCCCGCTATCACACTCATTCTGTGTGCGACCAAGACTTCATTCGATCCATCAGTGTGCTCAGTCGACAAACTTGGATGAGAGTCTGCTATAGCACAAGGATATCCTAGGACTAGCGACAGATGCCTATCTAATTGCCAAAAGGATGCCCAGATTCTTTTTTTCTGCTGATTTGTGGTGTCGTCTATGTGATGAAGACCAAGTAGCAGGGCCTGATTTATGCCGCGGCGAGCAACGACCCAAGCTTTCCGAGGCTTTCCCATGTTAATGTAAATCTTCGTCACCAAGCCAAGAGCTTCCAAGCCTTCGATACTCCCACCCAGCTCATCATTCATAGTTAGGAGATATTCAGCTCCGCTAAGATATGAAGCGATCAAATGTTTGAGTGGGGCTGGAAGTTTTAGGCACTGCCGCTTAACATCTCGTGGAAGTTGTTGTATGCAGAGAGCCAGCCATAAAAACCCTTTCGCCACTACTGCCGGCTGACTTTTTTCCATTAGCTCAAGGACAAATTGTCTTGCCATAGCAACTGGTCTTAGCTGGTGGATGAGTGAAGTCTGATCTTTGGTTGGAAGTAATGGCCAGATAGGCCAGAATTGCTCGGTCAATTCGAGTATCAAGGTAAGATCGTCATAATTGGGCAACAAGGACTTCAGAGCGGCTACGCAGTTTTTGAATCTGGTATTCCCAGTTGGCACAGCTTCCTCTCTTTCCAGTACTGGCCTTTCCCTTTGAACTATCATCGCCTGCTTGAAGAGCTGGAGCAATGGAGCATCCTCTTCAAACGCTTCTGCGTCTGGGGAAAGCGTCCTGATAGATCTGTTAGAGTTCCATTCAATCGACTCAGCCAAAGTCGATGCATTTGGAGACTTCTCGTGCCCTCTATCCCGAGATGTGCGGACCGACTGAAGGCGACTGATTGCATCAGCAGCTTGTGTCTCTAGTTGCGACACATCAAGCGACTTGGAGTTTGGAGAAACAGCACCAAAAACTCTGCGTATCATGCTCTCCAGCTCATCAAGTCGCTGCTGTAGTCTCTGCTGGTCACCTTCCTGGGAATAGTTGCTACGTTTCGGTTGTTGCGCGACACAGATGGCTTCATGTAGAACGCATTCTTGGCACCTTGAGCTGTTTGGGTTGTATATACAGCGAACTTTCCGTCTTCGGCATTCTGTACAGCTTTTCGTACCAAGCCGCATACGCTTAGCTGGAGCTGGTGATGCACCAGGCTTGTCTAAGGTATGTAGAGACATAATTCCGGGTAAGCTCTACACAGCCCGGGGCGCCGGGGTATGAAGTGAGCCACAGGATTTCATAGCCCTAAAGACGTCAGTTCTGAGGGGTAGTTTCTGATTAGACGGACGGGAATACATACATAGGTTGACACACTATACTAAGTTGAACCGGAGCATTACAGCAGGACTCGTAGAACTCAGGAGAACGTAGCAAGTAATTCGCATCCGGTAATCTAACAACATGGCGTGAAATAAGCACCTGCCACCACCGTCGGCCTATGATCTTACATGCATATGGCCGTAAGGAAGGCTAAGAGCGGCGTAGTTGATACTTAGCCGAAGGACCAGGGGTGTACGAGCTACTCTCGGCAGCCCTACCGATATCAAACCGAGGCCAGAATCATCGACCATACTTTGCATGAACCACATCTACACGACTCTTGTAAGAACTTCCTGAGATGCATCTGCTCGAAACAGCGTTCCCGGTAGTAAGGTAGTCACAAGGATTGGATACCAGCAAACAATTGGAAAGCGGGGTCGTCACATTCTGAAGTTACATGTAAAGAATTTGAGACAACGTCGTGTGGGGAAATGAGATGTAGAGGCGAAGTATTTCTGAACGCGACTCAAGAATAGATTCGCATGCAAGACGCTTCCAATCCAATCACCCGTTGCTTCACAAAATCTCTCTATATGCTAACTTGCGGCCCTTCTTCCTTATGTTTATTTTCAGCCAATGAGCTTGTCAGCTCTGGAAGTCATACGGACTGAATCGCTCGTTTCAGGCGCAGAATTCATTATGTCTGTTAATAGTCATTAAGCTGTTTCTACGGAGGTAGTGCTGCACAAAATAGCCAGAGCAGGTTGATTTGATAGGTAGTCGGGGGTCACGTCCCTAGTCGGACTAGCTCGGACGAATCCGGACGAACTCGTACCAACAAACTATCGTGTTGGTGAAGAAGTTGACAGGTGCACTGAAGAATATCGGGGCTCCGTGACAAATCGGTGATTCTGCAGACGTATTCTCGGATGGTCGATATAATAATTACCGATTTGTGTAGCATATAAGCTCCTCCGCGCCCGGCCAAGATGTCTTCTCTCGCCAACACATTCACACTTGGCTTTCTTCCATCTCATCCTAGAATCTAGCTACTCAAATTCATATATACATACCACTACAGACAATTTTCAAATCTTACCCTCGCAAACCTACAATCATGTCTCTCGCTGCACAACTCAACGGGGTTCAAGCCGGATTCGAAGCAAACGCGCCCTCCCATCTCAAAGAACCCATCATCAAAGCCAACCAAGACTTCCAGAAAGCCTACGACCCCTCCAAAGCACTTCAAGTCGGCCAAACATTCCCCTCATTCACCCTCTCCAACGCCGTAGGCCAAGAAGTTACCCTCAACGACCTCCTCTCCACCGGCCCCCTCCTCATCACCTTCTACCGCGGCGAATGGTGTCCATTCTGCAACCTCGCGCTCGCCTCCCTACAGAAGCACCTCTCGGAATTCCAGTCCAAAGGCGTAACCCTCGTAGCCATATCCCCCGAACTCCCCAACCAGTCGCTCTCTACGACTGAGAAGCACGCGCTGAAGTTCCCCGTGCTGTCTGACGTCCAGAACAAGTTGGCCAAGGAGCTGGGAATCTTGTTTGCGCAGCCGGATTCCCTGCGTCCGGCGTTCGAGACCTTTGGACATGATTTTGTGGCGAGGAATGGAGATGATTCGTTGGAGGTGCCGTTGCCGGCGAGCTTTTTGGTAGGGAAGGACGGGAAGTTGGTCAAGTCGTATGTTAATCCGGATTGGACTAAGAGATTGGAGACGTCGGTTGCGTTGGAGTGGGTTAATGAGTTGTAGATCATGAGGAAGAAGGAAAAATTTCCATAAAGGAGGGCACATTTGGTTCTTGCACGGAAGTCTCGTAGATCTAGAAAATTGCATATCATAATGCCTACGCTAGAGACCGAATTGAAGTCTCCGAAAAGCTGTGAATTCCATCTAGAATAATATTACTGCCTGGACTACTATTCCTGGAGTAGATATGAAGTGCTCGAGTATTAATAGGTTTTACATGATTTCACAGTTTGACAAGCCAACAATTGAAAACATAGATCTTTTCTTCTGAATAGAGCTAGATATAAATTAAGATTCATAAAATTATAAGCGTCCCACCATGCCATTAAACCAGGAGGAATAAAGGGGCGCACCAACAAAGGGGGTATAAACAAAGCGGCGCCAACAAAGACAATAATCCAGAAAGAGAGCCCAACCACATATCAAACCAGCAATCAATCAAATAGAACAAAGAATATATCCAACAAACACTAAAACTAAAAAGAGAAATTCATGTCATCCCCTCTCGTACGTCAAACTACCACTCACCACAAGCCCCATCCACACTCCCACGAGCTCTTCACCACCAAATTGTCATCCATCTCAAAATCCCAACTATTCAATGACCCACTACTGCTCGTCCTCTTCCACGTAGCTCTCACCGGATGCGTACCCGCGCGCGCAGCATGTTTCATCAGGAACGACATCATGGCATCCCGAGGCTCGTAAACCTCCTGGGACTCATTCTCGCCCTTTCCCCATTTGACGCTTCTGGGTTTTGCGACCATTGGAGCCGTGTTGACTTGGCGTTGTTTTTGCGCCTCGAAGGACTTCTGGAGAAGACCCTGCTTGATGCCGCCGACGATTTGGTGTTGTGGTTGGAAGCGATTGACGTGGCGTTTGCGGAAGTCAAGGAATTGGGGCTCTTCCTCCTCGTCTTCGGATATGATGTCGATGGCGCAGGTGTCTTCATCGGTTGGGTTGAAGGGGATTTGGAGGAAGCTATGTTGGGTGGCCATTTGGCTGGCTTTTTGGCTGGGGTAGATTCTAGAGAAAGAATCGAATTCGCTGTCAGCCATAGAGGAGAGGCTTGATGATGCAGAGGAATTCCCAGTTCTGAGCTGGTAAGTTGGTATCTCTCCTACTTCCACCCAAAAGCTAGGAGAGGGAGCTAGATCACTGTAAGCAGAGCTCATCTTGAGGAAGGAGGTGAGTGTCTGTACGTGTTTGCGTTGTTTGTGGCTCTAGCTGTAATCCTGAATATGAGAAGTTGAGAGAAGATGAGAACTTCAGAACAACTGGAACACGCTCATGCTCAAACTTTAATAGCCGGTGGCTTGTTCTGTTCATCTGTCGAATAAAAGCCGTGGCTCCTGTTCACTACAGCAGAGGCTACTCTGTCTTTCGGTGATAATCTCCTCTACCATCCTTCCCATTATTCAAAAATTGGTGAACAAAGACGTACATTTGTGCTATCTTTGTACTTGATTGTCCTTCTGAATGGCTTTGTCGATTGGCTGTGACTCCCTAAATCAGTTCGCCAGCCCTGATAATTCACTCAGCATGAGACCCATCCATCACTTGAGTAGTCGACCTGCATAGAGGGGTATGAGAATTGATGTAGAGGATCTGCTACATGTACGAGATCAGTTGTCGACAATCAATGCAGATAAGAGGACGCGGGTTGTGGATATTAATGACGTCTAAAGAGGAGGCTGAAATGGAGAAATTGACCTATTCATTTTAGTCTGTCCACGTCCTAGAACATAACCACAACTAAGTAGGTGTTGATTCGCTTGAAATGCCTATTTTCTCCCGCTAAGGTGAATGTTTCACCCACAGCTTTTGCATTCTGCTTCTCCACTCTCATAGATAAAAGACTCGCGGACTAGCGAGGAATAATAGTGACAAATATAGTCATGACTGTAGATAGATTTGTTTGACCCGCGTGACTGGGTCCTCCCGAAAAAAGAGAATCTGATATAACTCTATAACAGGGCCCACAAGGACCATCAACTCCAGAGCAAATGACATCTCCATAAACTCCACGTGTATCCCAAAACTCCTCCAATGCTCACGATGCCCAAATACAGCTCTTCTAGCTTTAGCTTCTTTCCCCAGCAAAGCATCCTATGTGGATTATCAAGCAGCACCCATTCCGGCACCACCCGGCACCCAACTTTCTCCAAGTCTCCTCATGTCCTCCAGAAACCTCCTACTCGTAATCTTCTTGCCGCCCCTTCCATTCACCGGGCAATGCTCATCCGGATCATAGAATGGATTTTGTAGCAATCGCACATACGCCGTTTGCATCGCCTTAAAGATCTACCACCCCCAAAATCATTAGCCCACATTCTAAAGTTATAAATCCTCCTCCTTTCCCCTTCCCGGAAGAGAAAAGCAAAACCTACCCCCCTAACATCCGACTCCTTCACCCCCGTACTTCCACTCACACCCGCCACCCCACCCTGCAATCCGCCCAACCCTCTATCCCTCACAGCCCTACCTCTCCCGTCCACAAAAGCAACAAACCTGACCCCAGTATTCGTCTCAAAGCCATACGCAGCCAGCCGCTCATCAACCGCATACAGCAGCCCCAGATCACCCGTCAGTGTCCCCGCCGTCGAGGTGCTCGTCGCGGTACTTTTCGTGCGTCGTGCGTCAAAGATATCGAGGGTGCTGGAGAGGAGAAGGGCGTATTGTAGAGGAGTGCGGAGTTGGGGTTGCGGTGCTGCAGAGTTGGGGTTTGGGACCGGAGATGTGTGGACTGGGTAAGTTGAGATGTGGAGGGGGTTGTTCTGGGTAATTGTAGATTAGCGCATGCGTAGGCAATAGTAAAGATTGAGTGGTAAGAAACATACATTTTTGCCTATTACGCCAAGGCATGCGATTGACGGGATTGTGGTCATGTTGGCGCTAGATATGGATTCATGGAGGTGAAGCTGTGATAGAAGGTGTTGCGTTGTGGTTATGTTTTGCCGAGGATTTCGCAAGGCTGAGATAATGATGGGAATGAGACAGCGCAAGAGAAAAACAATATTAAAAACAGATTGGATGATAAGAAAAGCTTGCAGTGCTAGTAATAATTACGAAACTAAAATGCCCATTGACTAGGTATCATTATGGTAATTGGTGGTATCTTATAAATCGTAGCCTGTTACTGTATTCCTGCACCAGAAAGCCACCCAAATGAACTTGAATTGAAGTTCAAGCTCCACTTGGGAACACAAGCACCCTTATTGGCCTTGCTCCAAGTCTTCAGATGCTAGTGAACTACCCTTCCGCTCAACGCCTGTTTACTCTAGGTCTTTCAGTTCTTCCGTCTCATCCAAAGCTTTCAGGACTTCTTCAATCTCCCTCGGATCACTGATACCCCATACTCCTCCTCCCTTCACCAGATCTTTCCCACGCATTCCAACCTCCTTTCCCACCAGATTTCGTCCTACTTTGCCTGGCCCAATGCCAATCCACCGCCTCACTTTGACTTCCTGATCCAGATACTTTATCGAATCCCACCAGCGAACAGTTTCCACGCAGCTCCTCGACCACAGATCTTTCAGCTCTTCTTTGCTTCCAAACGGTCTTGCGCTCACATTGCTAATGCAATCCATAATGCCAGGGAACATGATCACATCTTTGTCTTCTCTTCCCTTCACTCTACTCTTCCCGTCCAATAGTTTACTCATCGCTTTCCCTGCCGGTTTCATCAATGGACTATGAAAGGGACTGTCACTCTTTAACCTAACGGCTCGCGGGTCATGTCCACCAAATTGCCTCACATGCGTCAACAGCTCTTTTATCCTCCCAATATTCCCACTCAGCACGATCTGATTCTTGCTATTGATATTCGCAATCAGGACTTGTTGAATCGGCGGAACATCTTGCGCACTTTCCGATTTCGAGCCAGGGGAAGAGTGTCCGAGGAATCCATGGATAGCTTCGATTAAAGGCTGAAGATGATTAGGCTCGGTAACCAGCGCAACCATACCGTAGTCCCCTCCATACTCTTCGCGTGCGCGGCGTGAGCACTCGGCCATAAGTTCCGCGCGCCTGCGAACAAGATAAAGGCTGTCCTCAAACATAACGTAGCCTCCCGCGACCAATGCTGCAAATTCACCCAATGAATGTCCCAATGTCACATCTACTCTCTCCCGTAGCTTGAAACCGAATTCCTGTTCTAGTATTCGTAGTATAAGGATTGAAGAAGCCATGATGGCAGGTTGCGCGTTCGCAGTAGCCGTAAGCGTGCTGTTGGGTCCATTGGCTATGATATCGGAGAGCTTATAGCCAAGAAGGTGGTCTATTTCTTCGACTATAGGGCCAGCAGTGGAGGGAAACGCCTCGAGCCATGGCGTTAGCATGCCGACCTTTTGAACTCCCTGGCCTAATAATTGA
Organism: Rutstroemia sp. NJR-2017a WRK4; assembly: GCA_002946385.1. Classification (NCBI taxonomy): domain Eukaryota; kingdom Fungi; phylum Ascomycota; class Leotiomycetes; order Helotiales; family Rutstroemiaceae; genus Rutstroemia; species Rutstroemia sp. NJR-2017a WRK4. The sequence continues at coordinate 87,671 of NJPR01000095.1, forward strand.
TCAGCCTCTTGTTCTGTAAAGCGCTTTATCGAAGTGACACAGCGATTACGCGATTATAAGCTTGCATACCTGGAAAGAACAAAGCAGTCTTGGGCCTTGCAGGTTTGGAGGATGCATTTCGTCTTGAGTTTCCCTGTCCTGATACTCGCAACCGGTAAGCTGAGGAAGGACAATGAGGTTTTGCCGATGCGCAGTCCTCAAGAAAGGTTACAGGCCGAACGTTGCTAGGCCTGGGAAAGCCGGTAGCGAAGCGCTTCATCTTCCAGTTCGATTTCGCGAATTGGGGCCTATAATTGAATGCAGATGGAAAAAGATAGGTTGATTTGTTGTTTACTGAGGCATGTTGAAATTGGTTGAAGCTTCACATGCCGGTTGCGCTGATTGAAGCTTGACTGCCCTTTCTCCGGAGATGATTAACCGAAGAGGAGCCCCGCATTCCGCTGGCGGTAATCATGAGACCCCTCATTAACAGGGTTCATTCTCTATATCGCTTTGTGAAAAAATGTCGCATATTGATTCGGTCAACTGCTCACATACAAACTAGAAGTTATGATCGGACAGTAAAGTATCTTGTTGATAATTCTATAAAAAACACGACCCTGATATTATCAGAATAATTTTTGTCTAACTCCCCTTACCCGGCCTCATTAATTCCCCAAAACGCCAATTTGTAAACCACTAACAATATCGCCAGCGCGCATCTTCACTACGACTCGAGCCAATCGAGGAACTGTGGTGTAAAGTAGCTTACGACAATCGTCGCGCCAGCTCGTAGAATACCCTCCGTGGCCTCAAAAGCCATAGTCTTCAAATCGAAAACACCAGCCTTTGCGCCGGCGTGAATCATCGCAAATTCCCCACTAACTTGGTATGCTGCCACGGGCATGTTCTTTCCAATCTCTTTAGCATCGCTAATGATGTCGAGATATTGACTGGCAGGTTTCACCATAATGATGTCCGCACCTTCACCAATATCTCTTTCGATTGCTCTGCGAGCAAGACCTCGGCCTCCGGGAGGTAATTGGTAGCATTTCCTGTCACCGAATGAGGGGACTGATCCAGCTGCATCACGGAATGGACCATATAGACATCCTGAAAACTTGGCGGCATATGACATCAACACAACCCTGTGTGCAATACCTTCCTCAATCAATTTAAGCTTAATTGCACGAATGCGACCATCATTCATATCCGAAGGAGCAACACAGTGTGCGCCAGCTTGAGCGTATGCGATTGCGACGTCCGAAACACGGTCGACTGATAATTGGTTATTTAGACTGCCATCATCGCGGAGAATACCGCAATGGCCATGGGATGTATATTCACAAAGACAGACATCTGCGACGATAAATAGTTGTGGGAATCGTTGGCGGAGTAGTCGAATTGTAGCGATGACTGGACCTTTTGGATCATCTGCAGCGGTTCCAAGAGCATCTTTAGCACCAGCCGCGATCGGCACACCAAATAGAATAACAGAGCGTAAACCCTTGCGGACCAAGGGTTCTAGGTATGGCACAATTTTGTTGATGCCTCGACGGTGCTGATCGGGAAGGGAGGGAATAAGAGTTTCTTCGTCATCTTGGTCCGAGATGAAGAGAGGGTAGATAAGCATAGACTGTGATCATAGTCAGCAGCTGAAAAACCTTTCCAGCGGAAAAGCATATCTTACCTTCGTTAATTGTCTCTCAGCCTGCCATGTCCTCGCGAGAGGATGGCAGTAACCTCCATGCAATTGACTTGCTATATCGCCAGATATGCTCACGCTCGTCGCCGCGGTGCTTGCGTAGGATCTGGCTCTAGAAACATGGGATCTAGTGTCGTCCATGGTCGAAATTGAGGAGGGGCCTCGAGCCACTGGTCGTCGTTCGCTGGCAGGGTCTCTGAATGAGAGGTCTTGAACAAGGCTGGAGAAAGACATTTTGGCGGGTGTGTGGAAAAGATGAGTCTACCGGCGATGAAGGTGGTAGAATGAAGACCGGTCGTGGTGTATATTAATTACTTGGTACGAGCAAGTGGCGTTGAACCGAATTGACTGTGACTGCGGGAGTCTAGAAAATTAGTGTAATGTGGAGTCGGGTATCTTAGGAATCGGGTTATGAATCCAAAAACTGTGATTGGGTAAAGGTAGATGAACGGAGAAAAGAGAAAGTATCTTTATAAAAAACAAAGAATCTTTTCTGGATGGTCCTCGAGGTATTTATCAGAGTGCAAACTGTTATGAATTCTTTTCTCGGTACTACATAGATATGTAAAGCTCCGTGTTTCGTCTGCTTCTCTCCTGCTCGCATTGGCTCCCTGTTGCGCTTATTCAATCGTCATAAAGATGATTTAAGCTGATAGCTACGGTGGCCGGCAAAATGCGATATCAAAAATCCACTCTCAGTACTTCGGAGACTAGGTAGTTTCCAGCACTTACATGATGCGGCACTAGGTGTAGTTTTGAGGAAGGAAGGGCCGAGGGGCTCGAAGGCTTCAACCCATCGTCAAGATCGCCGCGGAGGACAGGATGGGACTATTGCAGCTCCTGAACCCTGGCATGGACGGAAGGATTGCAGCAATACAAAGACACAACTGTCCACCGTAGTGCTGCTGACTGTGTAAATGCACCTGGTAGATCAGGACAATCCGAACTAAATCCGGGTGTAAACGACGTCAAGGCTTTCTATTCTCCGCGCGAATATCTCCGCGCTTAATCTAGCCCTTGGAGGTAGACGTTCGTTAAGAAATTGTGATAGTCCCCAAGCCTGGATGAAATGAGGTTGTGCTCTTATATATGTATATCCTACCTCTTGTAGGACTATAGGGGTATAGCATTGCCTTGAGGTTACGAATGCGGATGAGATGCTGATTGCGACGGGTCTATCTCGAAGAAGCATGCCTTGTAGGCAGTGTGGTCCACAGAACTCCGCTGTTCCAGACAACTGCTAGATCTTTTACGTTGGCCCATCTTCAGCACAAAGTGTTGCCGGAGTTGGGTCGAAATCGGTCCGGAGTATTCGACGCTGGCTGTTCATTCCGAACTCCGAAGCTGTTTCTAGGATAGCAGCAAGCCAGGTTACGGCTCGAGAGAGGCTCAAGGTTTTCGACCGAGGCTGCTATGCGACATGTTAGCCGAGCATGATACTTTCTTACATCAACAGTGATCATGATATTGAGGTTTCTGCTTGTCATCCATAACGTGGCCTTTTCTCGTGCCATAGGTGCGGCATTCGCGTTTCAGCAGAATGGCTAAAGACACAAATTATTGGAGAGACCCGTCGTACAACAGTCCGCCGTCAGTGGTATACAGTGTGTTATGTGGACAAGAAGATATATCAGGTAATTATGAAGGTCTGAAGTATGAAACAGCAATTTATCCAACTCACTGATTCTCAGTTGGCTGAAGAAGTGTCTTTGTTGGGCAATATGGTATGATGTGGCCGTGAAAGTACCGCCGTGCCAACTGGAACGCGGCATGCTATTCGTTTCGTTTACTTTTCAGGACGACGCATAGGCGTGCGCAAGGACTGTGAAAATTCCATACCTCCATGCGGCCATGCTATGTTTTCCTGGACTCCGTTCATATGTTGGGAGTGGGAGTTCAAACTGGCTGGCCTTCATCGCTCTTGATCGTAATGCCGTTGGTTAACACGATTGGAAAAGGGGAAATAGATGGCGGTCACCCGGGACGAAGACGCCGAATCGGTCCAGGATTTTGGTGCACAAGATATATCTGCTTTGGGAAACCCTCGGCACTCTGGACGATGGAATTGGGGAGATATGTTTAGCAGGAAGAGTGGGTTCCGCACATAATTCACCATAATACGAATTTTCTTCCCAGCCTGGAAAACAGTGCAGGCTTCCGGCACATCCTCCGAGCAGAAAATACGGTCCGGAAAGGAACCTCCATTTCCTGCCACATTTGAACGAGCAAAATAAATCGCTTGATGGTTGCAGTATCTGGCATGCTAAGAATGGCCACGATATTTCATCTTGGGACAAAGACCAACAGTCTTAACAACTAGGTGAGCTTCGGTCCTCTGTGCTGGTCACCTTCATGAAGACCCAAAAAACCACTTTGTGTGGTAATATTTTCCAGCAGATTCAACTCATCATAGTGCCATTTGATGCATTCACTTGAAACGTCAATCTCACTTATGTGCTGTCGCCCGACCACCGGAAATTGAATGTGGGGTGTATCAAATTCGAAGAAACTCTGGAACCATATGGTCTTATTATTGATGGCGGCTTCAGTGAGTGGATGATGCTCTGTCGAACATGCAGCCTTGCCAGCTAATATTTTTTTCGTTCGTTGCGGGCAATGTCATTGGAACAATCCCAAGACGGATCATCGAAGCCATATTGAAAGATTGGACAAAAAGATAGGTATATTTTCTATGAGACTTGAATATGAAGTCGAATTGGCTTAGCGGTAGGCAAATACCTTGTTGCCTGGTCCTAATATTGGTTCCTCGAGCTGGCAATGATAAGCTCGAAAGTGAATACAGCTTATCGGGTTGGTAGACAGTGAGCAGGAAGTGTCATCTTTACGATCATATATTCAGCTTCAATTGAAAAGATCGTGGTGCAAGCGATACCTCGGTCAATCGTTCGCCTCATCATAAGAAGTCTCCTGGTAATATTGTCGTCTCCGACTCATTCTACATCCTCTCTTAAGTTCCTTTTCAGAAATCATCATGTCCATCTCACAATGCCATTCCATCTGCATTCATTATTTACCTCTAGGCGTTCTTTAAGCATATCCAACCAGGTATGCAAGCACCCACTTCCACTTACTCCTTCCCTCTTTCTACTGTCGCCCATAACGCTTTCTATCTTTATTCGGATCTCAGGCAGCCAGGCTCTCAAAATGTTGTTATACTTGGGCAGGACTTCACATTTCACACACCGTCGAAACAATAAATCAACAACTTTCAACCTCTGATCAAATTTTGGGTTCACTATGGCCACCTACGGCAAGAAAAAGAAGTCCATGATGCCGGCCTTCGCTCTTCTTAGAGACTCAACGTACTCGAAGAAGAAAAAGAAGAACAGAAGTAAGATAAGACGTCCGTCCTCACTATTCTTATTCCCTTCTTTTACTTTTTCTCGTCGATCTAGACAGCATTAGCCATAGTTTACCCATTATAGACCAATCCTGGACAGCGGAAGTTATCTTCATCCAGAGCAATATTCGATCTTTGATGCGTCCAAACTCAAACTGATCTCATCCTGCTTCTAGGTTCTGCCATTCACCAAATGTCTGCCTTTCATCCCGCATCCGGTCAGCGCGAATCCAAAGACAGTGAAGACACCCACGAGGACGATAGCGTGGATGAGCAGGCAAGCGAGCTCCTTGACGATACTGACACTGACCAGTTGAGGGGCGATCAAGGTATAGGACTTTCGCAGTCTGCAACAACGAAAGCACTTCCACAGTACCAACTAGGACCTCCTGTGGACAAAGCTCTCCCCAAGATCCCTAGTTTGGTATTCACCGATGACGACGCATGGGGATTTAAAGCCACCTCCGTTGTTACAGCCGCAGGCACCTCTAATAACATTCGATCTTCGAGTGACTCGGCAAGTCGAGGAAACCTTCAAGGCACTAGCCAACCGCTCTCCCATTCACGAAAAAGCTCAGCGCCTCCCATCCCACGGAGATCCTCGAAGCGACGAGTTTCTCCACGTAAAGTAGTTATGCCGCAGCATCGTTCTAGTACTGAAGTTCAAGGCATCACTAGGAAACCTCCTCTTAGCTCCCATCAACAGTCAACTGCGACACAAGCTACACAGAACCCAACTTCTAAGCCTGCCCAGTCTACCTTTAGTGCCGCCGATGCAGTAGCACTCAACCAGACAATGGCTCGGATAGCCGCTGCAAATGCTAGCATCAAACCCCAGCAGGAGACTCTCGTTACGGAGAAGAAGCAGAAGCTAAAAGGAAACAAGGTATTTTCGAAAATGAAGACGGCTCTAAGCGACCGTATTCGCAGAAAGAAACAAGGAGATGCTAATCAAGAAGATTCTCTCCTCGATTCGCCGTTGGTGGGGCCGCCGGTTCGCCTCGATCAGTGGCCTCGAGAGTCGGAATCCTTGAGTGATATGGAAATCGATTTGGATGAGGGTAACTTGCGTAGGAAACCTTCATCTATCGTTGATAGATACTAACTGCCTTACAGGACAGAACATCTTAGGAAAACAAAAACCTGTAAAGATAGCAGGAAGAGAAAAGACCCCTCAGAAGAGAATTCACAACGACGGCAGGTCTTTCCGGAGCCAAAGGTCCAACTTGAGTGACCCTTTCTTGGAGCCACCTAGCCCGAGCAATTCACATCAACCACCAACCGTCACCGAAGCTCAACTGGTCTATCATCGTTACTCGTCAGAATCATCGAACTCTCTAAAATATGCAGGAAGAAAACTCCCCAGTTCTCGCAAATACCATGATTTCGATACCAGCTTTGACGCTCTTTTCACATCCAGTCCCGCCGACGAATCTACACCACGCATTCGATTAGAACCAACGACAGATAAATACGGAGCTAAGAAGTTGCAGAAGGTTCCCGCTAGCATTCCCTCGGTCTTTGATCATGATACCTCTGCTGCCGAAACATATCAAGATATGATTACTGATAGTCCTATCCGCAGCTCGAAAGCACCACACAAGACACTCGGGGGGGTTCTCAAGAACAAATCCGCGAACAGGACTGTTGCGAAGACACCCTTTACACAATCTTTCAGCATGCAAAGTATGAAGAAACATCCATCTCCAACCAAAGAAGAATTAGAGAGCTATAGGAGGAGACTAGACAGTTTCGACGTACCATGCATCAGTCCACATGTGTCTAGGCACAGGCATAGAGACAGTAGTGATATTCGAGCAGCTGCCATTGCTCTCAAGGGGAAGACTCAAAAATCAGGACAGATTGGCAATGATGATACCAAACATCGGAAAGAGAGTGGATTCCCTGAGAAACCTGTCCTCGCCCGAGCAGCCATCACACTCCCCGCCATCAGTTACAATTCGGGGACCGCGCATTCTTCAAAGACCTCAAACCTTATCGAAAGTATCAAATCTCGAGCCCCTTCTCGTGTTGGGTCAAGAAACAGTCACAGATACTCGACTCGAAACCTAATCGATCCTGATGACAGTATGCTGGATATTGATGAGTTACAGTGAGTAATCACTCAAAACATGATCTCCCGAGAACATAGAAATATCTTTTCATTACCATCTATCTCGAGCTAACATTAGCTGAAGATGGGACGAAGCGACTTACGACATTGGTATGAGACGCTGGTGAACGCAAAATCATAGATTATTATATACCTCGCATTTCGGTTCGCATCTAGCGGGCTGCAAAAGGGGGGTGATACCTTATGATGTACTCATTCATTTTAGTATTAGATCAGCTCCCCTTTTCGGTTAGATGGCTTCTTTTCGTTGTTCTATGTATCTTCTTTTATTTTCCGCGCTTTGGCATCGCTTGGACGGAGGATTTACGAGCTGATGATGGAGATGGTTTGCACTGCTTTGATCTGAGTCAAAGTAGTTGGTGAGTACAGGATTCGAAGCTGTGATTTTTGGTTGGAAAGACTAACATTGATTAGATGTTTTAATGGATAATGGTAATCTGGAGGGAGAGGACTGGCTGATTTGATTTGCGACTTTTGGAGGAATATTCTTGAATGAGAATGGATTAATGACATGAAGACTTTGGGCCGGACCCATTTGCGAAGAACTGAATTATGGATTGATAATGATAATTTGCTTGGGAGGGAAACGCCTTGTTTTTATTTTAGCACAAGCTTTCATCTAGTATAGCTTATGACTACTCTCTACGGGAATGCTTAGCTATGGTGAGGATAGTCAAACTGGTCAAGGACATTATACATCACTGGTCACACAGACGAAATAGGATTATGTAGATGAAAATAAATTTCATAAGGTTCGCTCGCTGCAGTCCCGCTCCCGTAGACTAGGTAATATACAAGAATAATCGTACAAAAATACATGGTGGGATATCATCTCTCCCCCGACTCTAAGTGCATGTCCCTAGGGGTATCGTACATTCATAAATCATATGTGGCGTTCGGTAATTAAAAAACAAAAGGCTAGAAGAAAGGAAGATCTAGTAATGACTTCCCCGTCCATCAGTGCCTCTCATGCGACGAGTTCCTGCGGCCTGTTTTTATGTATGTTAGCATCTTATCCAGATCAAATTAAATGGTAATATAAAATAAAAAAACATACCTTAACACCAGGTCGATGCATCAACGAGCCCTTCAACTTCAACATCGCGCCGCTGATCTTGTCGCCCAAAGACACCTTGCGACGGTGGTGGTGCACGGGCTGAGCGTGGGTGTGGGCGTGCGTGCGACGAGTGCGGGTATGGGTGGTGTTGGACTCGTAGGTGCGGCGGTGGGTGCGCCCGCCGCGGAGACGGGTGAGGAGCGAGGGGCGGGTGGTGACGGTGGTGGTTGTGTGGGCCATTGTTGGGGGTGGTTGAGATGGTTGTTGTGTGGGAGGTGTGGGTGGTGTGTTTGAGGATATAGTTTTACTGAGTGGATGCGGTAAGGTGATTGAGGTTTTGCTGGTAGATTTTTGCGTGTTGTAGGTGCGGATGAAAGAAGATAGAGTGCGAAGGTTTGCTTTTGGAGGTTGTGTTGTGGGTGTGGTTGTGGTTGTGTTTGTGGTGAGTTGTGATTGTGATTGTGATTGTGAGTATAGTGGGAAAATGTAAGGGGTGCTGGTGGTGTCGGTCATTCTTATAGAGGATTTTCTTGCTCAGACTCTTGATATGATATCGCGTGTGGGATTTCAGGGTCTGACACAAAAATTCAGGGTCTTGCTATCTCGGAGTGTTGGAGTGTCGATCGTAATATGGAGAAGGGAAGGGTTATTCAGGGTTTGGAGTCGGGAGGAAACTTGGAATAATTGGAGATTAGGGGTCCGATGATGTTATATTTGAACATGGTGGTACAAAAAATGCAGAGGAAGCAGGCTCGAGGGGTGAGCTGTGCGGTGGGATTTTTCTTGATTTGGGAGGGGCTTGGCGGAGAGGTACGTTCACGTCATGTTGAGGGTTTTTGGTTGTCTGGATTGAGAAACAGGCTGCGAGGGGAGGGGACGAGAACGGTCGGTGGCATGGGGGGAGGGCACATTGGCCAGCCAGATGCGACGGCAGGTCAGCGAATGAAGGAGGTTGCTGCGACTGGAAGATTCTTGAATTTTCTGGGATTGGATATGATAACATTTTGAGACTGTGTACGGTGCTGTACATGCAATGCAGGTAGCTGGCTCATTTGTGATTCATTTGTGATTCATGCTGTACTTGCAGCTGTTTCGCTGAGCTGAGCTTCCTTATGCACACGAAGTACAAGTATACGAGCAACGACCAAAAAAAAGTAAATCGAGACAATGACGTAGCTGTGAAAAGGACCCTGAAAATAGTTACCGAAATACTTTTAAGGTTACTTTAGCCGGACGTTGAACTCCATGACGTAACGCTTGTGGCTGGTCAATCTATGGCTGGTGATGATGGCTTGTGCTTGTGCAGCAGAATTAACTTCTCAGAAATGAGGAGGAGGGGAAGGGGAACGGAAGCAGGGAAATCATGAAGATGAGCAAATGAACGAGGTACTTGATGGATACTTATTCCTGCTCCTTGAGAAGAAATAACAAGAAGGAAAGAAACCGCTGTTCCTCTTCATTGATGAGTTTTGTGTGCAATTCTTTATATGGAATTCCACCGACTGAGGAGACAACTCCCAACTTCCATACAAACTCTGCACTCTGCACTCACTGGACATCGTATTTCCATATTTCGATCCAATTCTTCATCGAGATGTGAAAATCGACCCACGGGGCAGAGCTCATCAATTTATACCCGTTGGCATCTCACTCCAATTGTCTCGACCCTCCTCGACTCCTCACTAAAACCTCTGACATAACTACTCCACGCTTCTCGCTCCTACAGCTAACCGCTTTCCCTCCTCAGGAAACTGCACTGCTGCCCCTACACGCAAAAACGTGTAATGTTTTCTACGTTCTTACACCCCTCGGAATAAAATAAAACTGTTTACATCATACAATATTGGCATCGTCCGTGAACTCATCCAATGAGAAGCCTCAATTTCTATGGAATTGTCCGGAGCAAACACTCCTATGACATCGAAATCGACCGTTTGTGATGCTGCACTTGACGATTTGCTTCTCTCTTTCTCTGTCCATTGCGGTATTTAAAGACAACATGGAGTACTGTGTGAATTGGTTGAGGATCTTCTTTCCATAATATTTTCTCTATCGACTCTTGCTTCTATATCTTTTGGGATATTGTACTTCGAGTTTCACACAAAAGTAACATCTAACTCGCAAATATGACTGATAAAGGACACTTCGAGTCGGGTACGTCATGAATTTAACTTCGATTTCTCTCATTCTTCAAGCAAAACCCCTCCTACAGCTACCCCTCTACCTACAATCAGCTGCCCCTCCATCTACAACCGCCTACCCCCTCCAATTGCTAACCATCTCCCCTCCCCACAGGCCACCAACCCCCCGTCTCCCACCAGGACTCCGTCCCCGGCCAACAAACCAAACTCCCCGTCGAAGCCATCAACGACCAACTCCCCACCGGCGATGGCGGCTACCAGCCCTACCTCGCGGCCGGCAAGCTCAAGGGCAAGAAAGCCCTGATCACCGGCGGCGACAGCGGCATCGGCCGCGCAACCGCCATCCTGTATGCCATGGAAGGCGCGGAGAGCACCATCGTATACACGCACGACGAGCAGAAAGACGCCGAGGAGACGAAGCAATTGGTTGAGAAGAAGGGCGGGAAATTGCATCTGATCCCCGCGGATCTGCAGAGCCAGAAGACCTGCAAGGAGGTGGTGGATAAGGCGTTGGAGACGATGGGCAGGATTAATATTCTGGTGCTGAATCATGGGACGCAGATGATGGTGGAGGATATTAAGGATTTGTCGGAGTATGTTGTTGTTGTGCTTGGGATTGGAATGGATGGTTGGCTAATATGCTTGCGCACAGGGAACAATGGATCAATACCTTCAACACTAACATCCACCCTTTCTTCTTCATCTCCAAATACGTCCTCCCTCAAATGAAGAGCGGCGACACAATCATCACCTGTGCCTCCGTAAACCACTACATCGGCCGCCCCGATCTCCTCGAGTACGTATCCTCCTTTCCTCCCCCTTCTCCCCCCTAACCCCTAGCTAACCCCCCACAGCTACACCTCCACCAAAGGCGCCATCGTCGCCTTCACCCGCGGGCTCTCAAACCAACAAGTCAGCAAAGGCATCCGCGTCAACTGCGTATGTCCCGGTCCGATCTGGACGCCGCTGATTCCGGCGACCATGAACGAAGAAGCGCAGAAACAGTTCACGTCGCAACTGGGACGTCCGGGGCAGCCGTCAGAGGTGGCGACCTGTTTTGTGTTTTTGGCGAGTGCGGATAGTAGTTTTATGAGTGGGCAGAGCTTGCATCCGAATGGAGGGACGATTGTCGGTTCGTAGAGAGGGGGATGAGGGGCTAATGAATGGGAATATGAATTTTATGAGGATTATTTATGTGTGTTGTGGAGTGAGATTGTGAATTTGTGATTTGATGTGATGTGATGCGATGTGATTCTCGCATTTGCACTATAGTTGACAGTGACACCACGATATAGAAAGAGCATTCCATTCGTATAAACAAGCAGAAATTCGGCCCGTAACACTGCAGTGAGATATGAAAAGCTAATCTCAAGCGCACCTAAGTAGGACCAGAACGAAAGTCTTGTATCTGTGTCACTCTCCGTCGATCCTTCGACAAGTAACCTGCAGGAAGAAACGTAGACATATATCCCCACTCTAGCATCCTCCCCCACGACACTGGTAAAATAATCAGATTTCTCGCTGTATATATAACTTCCTCCCTTTTCACTCGCTTAGCTCATCGCGAAGTATAAGAGTAGCAGTTTTTATATTTTTATCTTCTTGGAACCGGGTTGGCCGTTTTCTTTCGGTTTGCTTTTATAGTATACTGGTCAAAGGAGTTTGGAGTATAAGAGATACTTGGCTATGTATGTATGGTGATTTTGAGAGATCGGTTGGATGGAGGGTGTGAGTTGGACATTGGAAATCAGTTATAATACTCAGTCGTTATGGAGGAGAAGGACCGGGGAATAGACAGCCTACACCACCCTTCCTCATCAACGAGCAAGTTTGCTGGAAAGTGCTTCGATAATGCTAAACTGGACAGTCTTGAACGATCCACTGACCGAAAACTCCAAGTAATAGGAAATACCAGAGTCTTTTCTAGCTAGTAAAGCAAGCTGTAGTCAAACGAAGAGATGTCCTTTGGAATGTAGGATGCGTGGAATCTGCCTGCCTTTCGATATGCTGGAACGTTTCTTAGCTTCTTCTATCTGGAATTCGCCATACGAGTGAGTAGCAGGCCATTCTACTATGACTGTGGGAATGAATCATAATGCATCAATATGTAGACAGGAAGAGGGACCGTTGGGATGGAAATATTAGTATAAGAAATCATAGTAAAAAGGTAGGCAGAACGACAGGCAAAACCCACGAGAGAGAAAATGAATAACCGCGATGAAATGGCGGCAACGAGTAGATGTAGACTCCGACATGTTTTGCAAGTAACAGCAGTTGTGGTGTGTAACTTGTAGTCTTGAGAATGGCAGTTTGATATATGTTATGTATTAAGTTCAGAAGCCACTTGACTTCGGATATATGTATGTCATTCGAGGCCGGGTCTCTATAACCCTCACTGCCAAAAGAAGTGGAGTTTGGGAGCCAGCCATTGAGGAATGAGATGATGGAGGATGAAGTGAAGGCTGCTTTTCGACAGCATAGCGCTCATCCCCGCATATAGAAGCGCTTCCCGTGGCCGTTTTTATAACCGCGTAGGCTTCATTCATATAGGAATAAAATTCTGCGTAGAACCGAACATGAGGCGCCATTGCACGGGAGTCTGTTCCCGTGGAGGTCGATAGACTTTCCAATCGGACCTTTCAAGCAGGTCGGGAACCATGATGAACATACAGGAGGGGTTCAGGCCAGCTAGGCCAAACCCCAGACTCCTATCGCTCGGCCTAGAAGAGAGATATTTTTCGTTTTGGATCCTTAAGTGATATATGGTTTAGACGATCATGTTGCGAGGTAACTGGGCAAACTAGAGTCAGTTTATATCTATAGCAGCGAGAAGTTAAACGCCTTCCTAGATGCAAATTTCAGAAACGGGATATCTATGAAGTAACATTGAAGTTAATATGCCCTTCCATAGATGCTAGACATGCACCCGGCTCCTTTTGGTCGTGACATACCAAAACTGTGCTTGAAAAGCCCCAAAATTACAAATTTTAAGATATACAAGATCTGAGAGTTGTCAGTTAGTAGTTGATTCCAAAAAACATATATAGAAATTTCCGAGTAACATAAATTTGCAAATTGCGAAAGTTATAAGAAGTAGCTTTTTATCCTTTTTAGATGTAATTTTGGTGAGGTTTCGCTTGGTGTCCATGCCCAAACGGAACCGGTGTGACATGCCGCATACCGGAAAAGGTAATTTAGATGCAGCTTAGGTGATGGATGTACCTCTTCCTGCTAACTTATACGTTGTTTATTGTTCAGGCTGACCTATCACCGAGTAGGTGGGTAGGGATAGAAAAGTTGGGGAATAGAAGGGTAAAGAGTAAGGTTACTACTGGCTAATGATTGTGCCGCTGATATCACAACACAATTTGATAATATGTCCGACGAGGAAGTTAGAGCCTAAATTAATTGAAGGCAGCCGAATCATACAAAGGTTATTCTGACTGCTGGCCATGTACTACCATCGACGTCGGGGGTAGCTATGTCATGGGTATTGGCCCATGGTAATACTGGAGCGGGGCACCAGGCCACCCTCTTGCCTATACTTGGTCTCGAAGATAAATAATTGTAGTCCTGTCGCTGCATATCGTAAGTTTTACCCAATCAAATAGCACAAAAGATGTACTATCTGCCAAATTATTGGCTGTCAAATAAAAGGTACTAGAACAGGGACTATAATTATTTATCCTTGAGACCAAGTATATATGTTCAAGCTCAAGGGCGGCCCATTCCTGACTTTACGCATCCTTCAAGCTCATTGAGACTTCTGCTACCAAGTGTTCTATAGCCAGGTAAGGTCATTTCCATCCTGTACTAACATTATAACTTATACCTCAGACCCGGTCCTTCAAATCCCAAGCATTGCTATCCTCACAACCCTCAAACCAGACATCAAGCACGTAAGCTGTGATATCACGTATTGACCCCATAAATACACTAATATTCCACACAGGGAAGAACTGTAAGATGGGGGAAATCAAAGTTGTCAACAATACCTTCGAGGACATATACGTTAGTGTCACTGCAACCGGTGGAGACTTTGGTAAAGGAGGCAGCGAGAACTGGTATACGATCGTACCCAATGGAGGAAGCGAGACTTTCGGAAAGAGGAACGAGAAGCAGGTGGTTAGAATCGCTAGGAGTGAGAGGCCTGGAGGAAATGTCGAGACTCTTCTTGGTGTGCCTGGCGAGACTACGTACATCTTTTAGCTGGAATTGTGTTTATATATATACATAGGAAATTCAAGGTATGGTGCGTCCGGGGGTGAAATGGAATCACCTTCTCGCGGGGTTGCTGTGAGTAGAGTGGCTAGTGAGTGACAGCCAAAGCATAGGTCCAGCCGGCATTTACTCAGAGTCCCCTATCTGTCCGTGTTCGAGGCGTGAAGAAACATCGTAAAAGCTCACAGCCATGACCTTCACCGAGGCAACCCAAACCCATCTGGTAAGACAACAGCCATAATTGTGATCCTGAATATATTAAAATCGAATTCATCAAACCCACACCCAAACCCTCACCCCTCAAACCCTTGCCCATAAATTGAAAACCCCCTTCGCATACTGCACAATCTCATCCCCCCCCAACTTACTCTCCCCATACACCCTATCCACAAAACTAATCGGCACCTCCGCAACCGTATACCCCATCGACTTCGCCAACACCATCAGCTCCATCTGGAAAACATATCCCGTACTCTGCACCTTTGCGATTGCCTTTTCCAGCACATCCTTCTTATACAACCTAAAACTCCCCGTCAAATCACTAACCCCCGGTCTGAGCATCGTATCCGCGAAAAGATTCGCGCCCCTCGAAACCACCTTCCGCTTCAAATCCCACCCAAACACACCCCCATACACTCCATCCCGACTGCTATATCTCGTGCCCGTCACAATATCGTAATCCTTCTCCTTCTGCACGCGGATCATCTCGGGAATGAATTTTGGGTGGTGGCTGAAATCCGCGTCCATGATGATTACGAAGTTGCCGTTGGCGAATTGCACTACACACGCACGCACAAATTAGCATGAGAGAGAAAGAAAGATCCCGAAAACACATACTTCCGTGACGGTACGCGCTTCCCAGGCCGAGTTTGCCCGTTCGTGAATGCAGGTGCACGCGCCCGGGATAGGCTTTCGCCAGCTGGTTCGCTACCTCGGCGGTGTTATCTGGGCTGGAGTCGTCGACGACGATGATTTCATAATCGATGCCGCTGTGCGCTGTTAGATATGATAACGAAGATTCTGGGTGATCTTTCTATCCTTACTTCTTAGTAAAGTTGTCGTTCAAGAGCCAGACGATAATCGGCAAGTTCTTGCGCTCATTGTAGGTGGGTAGGATGACGGAATACTTGTTTTTGGACGCCATTATTGCTGATTGATCGAAGGTGGGGAAGAAAAAGATGTGCGACACGGACTGCAGCTGGAGAATATCAATTGATCAAGGAGAGTATAAGAAACTGAAGATATGCGACACGAGTTGGAGTTCAAAGATAGGTAGCGCAACTTTGCTGCGTTCAAATTATTGCGGAGATGCGATCGATATTGAGCTGCTGCATGGTAATTTTAGCGTGTTGCGCTGCGCTAGGCTTAATCCCTGACCCTGACATGTGGCCTCAAAGTACTATTAGTCATCATCAACCCCTTTCTTGCTTCGAATCCAGGTACACATGCATGACATGGTATCGTGTCTTCCTTCACATCAGATCTCTTAAGTTTGATCTGAGTTTAATCTCCTACAAGTACAAGGCTGGAGCACTCCAATCAGCAGGACATCTATTCTAAAGGACAAGCAAGCAAGCTCAAAGCACAAGCTCATTTCGGCTCGAATCATTGGCATTTACTTCTCTGCTGTAGCAATATTCTCTTCTCTGCTGTAGAAATACTCTAAGTCGTATCTCTTCATCTACGATACTAAAGCTAGGTTGACTATCGTCACCAGCTCAACGTCCAAATTCACTGAAAATGCCAAACACTGACTCCAACCCCAACCCCAATCCATTAAACCAACGCCCAACTACCTCTCAAATCTTCCTCCGAGTGGAGAGCCGTCGTATGAACCTATTAATCTAGTATTACAGAAAAACTTCCAAGACTGCCTTCCTCTCCTAACACTCATTGAATCTCATGCAGCTAGGAAACACATAGACATTCATAGCAAATCTAGAACACCCTTCCCTTCACATTACGCCCAAGAACTCGCCAACCATGTTGATCTTGATTTGATCATCCTGATCTATCCCATTACAGTCCAGCTGTAAACCACCGTCATGTTATGCAATGCTAACCAAATCATCACTTCATATATCATATCGCTCGGTCAATAATTCCAGATCATCGATGGCTACAGCTTCGTAGAATTCTCCCGCATCGAATCACTCAATCGTCTCGGTAGTGCTCTATCACTTGATCCGGCTCCGCCTCTACTATCTCCCCCACCGACTCCACCTTCAGCAGCGCCTCCTCGTCGTTGATTCTCTCTCAGTCGAAAGTTCATCAACCAGCGAACATGCATGCCAATGGTGCTTTGATTGTTCCGCAATTCCGCCAATTGATCTTTCATAGGCATCGTCTCATTGAAAAGCATGACACTTTGACGAGCTTCCATTTCAGCCATGCTGGCGGTGAGAGCCGTGATTTTACTCTGTTGAGACTCGACGATAGAAAGAAGATATTGATTAGGCGATTCGAATGCCTCGCTTTCAGAAAGTGACATGGCACCGAGTGGAGCGGCGACCTCGGGAATATCGTAGAAATCTCTATCCTTCAAGCCGTTTTCGAGGAATTTGAGACGTCGTTCCAGTAGTTGATTTTTGTCAGCCATAGCTGCCATCTTCTCATCCATAGCGTCGGACCTTGCTTTCATGCGAGCGCACCATGGCCCAGAAAGCTTCAGAGGGCACTCATCCTTGTGGAGATGCAGATCTTTTCGCTTAAACTCGTGCTCGCAACCAAATTCGGCCCACTGGCAAACTGTAATTCCTTCCGGACATTGATCCATGTGATCGGACTCATGCAAACGTGTAATGGTTTCTCCACATTGCCCGCACTCAACACACCGCGCTTTACATTCATACTCACGATGATCCAGCATATCTCTTTGTTGCAGCGTCTGATCACAGTCTGGACAGGCAGCGTCATAATGAAGACAGCCCTTACCAACAAGTCCCCTCTTGACCAGTTGCTGGCAGTCATGCTTGACACACTCGACGAGAATTCCCTTACACTGAATAGCAAAATGACTTCCAAGTTTTGAGCGCGGAAGGTGGTCCTGACAGCAAGGACAGACAACAAGTAAAGCCTCAACTTGTTGACATATAATCCTATTGGCTTTCTTGAGAGGATCTTCTCGAGAAAGAGTATACCGATCCATAGGGCACTTTTCGGTAACAGCCAAAGCTTGCGTTATACAGTCTTTGCAGAAAGTGTGATCACAAGGAACAGTGACCGGATCGACGAAGGGAACATGACAAATAGGACACATGAGATTTGGATCAACGGTCCCAACGTAGGTAAGACTCCAGTAATCGATATCGTCGGTTTCTCTTCTTTCAGAATGCTCATCTTTTTCACCGATAACCTCCATGATGCGCTGGTCAAGGATACTATATCGACGAGATCGATTATGATGATGTTCAGGAGATGAGTAAACGCTTGAACTTGGAGTGTTATTCGGAACAGGCGGGAGCGGTTCGGAACTGAAACGTTGATTATTGTCGAGTTGGTTGAGGAGGTGAGAGGCGTATATAAGGTGAGGTGGTGGTGGAGTTATAGGGCGTAAATTTGTGGAGGTACCACCTGGTTCCGTTCCATTCGTAGGTGTGTTAGGTGGAGGCATGGTTGTCTCAGCGACGACTTAGCATATATCGGGGGAATAGAGCTCCAGTCCAACAAACGTCCTTCTCATGAATTCGAGGTCTAGATATCACAGTATTGTCGATGATAAACAAGGCCAGCAATGTCCACGTCGAACATCGAACCACGTGAGCTCTTGTCGGGCGAGGAATGTGCGAGTTAATGAAGTGGATCTTTATCGAGAAGGACGATCAAAGTGGCAAGAAATAGGGTCATGCTAGTGCAGGTATATTCTCGATGGCTCGCAGCAAGTAGTTCTTATTGTATAGGAAATTTTGAATCAAACTTCACTGGAGGTTGTTGAAAGAAATCATAATACGGACTCAGCTCGATAACTGAGTATTGCATACCTTGTCTGTTGTGTTACGGCGGCCGAGCGGATCGGCTTTACCATAGTCTCCGAAAGTTGGCTGAGCTGCTGATGATGTTTGAGAACCAAGTCTGGCCTAAATGGAACAAACAGCTTTTAAGTCCCGCTGAACATTCGCATAAGTTAATTTCGAGGGTCATACTTGACAATTGAAGACAGCGATTCAAATCGCATTTTCATGTTTAGAAGAGTCACCAATTTTTAACCTCAGTCCAATTGTTCCTCAAAGCCACTTCGGTCTTCTCCAGAGCTTCCGCATCATCGTGCATCTACCTCGAGCGTCATGGCGACCAATCCCAACCAATACTTTCTCCTCGCCGACCATATAAAACTGTCACTCTTAGAAAGACAGCGAGCAATTTCCCTAAATCTAGAGCCTACGTCTCAAGATGGACATATTTCTCGATCGCTAGAGCAGCTGCGAGAAGGGTTGGAAGCCGTCACCAATGAGCGAATACGGCTGCAAGAAGCTGGAGAGACTTCGTATGTTGCGTCCCATTCCGCCCGCAGTGTAGAAATATACCACGTCTTCGACATAGCACATCTGCCAATTTGCGCATAAAGCTAACCATTACCCTCGTAGCCAATCTCTCACTCTGCAAGAAACCGAACACACCCTACGAACACAATACGACGATCTCGCCTCGCAATTCCTAGGCAACCCCACAGACAGCACATCAGAAACGCTCACCCATCCCAACGACCCCTCTCTCTCCAGCGACTTCGCCCGCGCCTCCGACCGACCCCGCGTAGCCTCCTCCTCCTCCTTCCTCAAGAAATCCCTCCGCGCCAGCAACCCCTCCGCGCCCTCTCCCAAATCCGTCCGCTTTAGCGACAACCCCTCCGTATCCACCGACCCTTCCCACGACGCCAACCGCGCGGCGTTATTCCCCTACCGGGACGACCCCGACGAAGGCATCACGCCCGACCAATCTGCGCTCTCGAACCAGCAGATCCACGCCTACCACAGCCAGGTTCTCGCAGCGCAAGACGAGGCGCTGGACCGTCTAGGTGAGAGCATTGGGCGGCAGCGCGAGCTGAGTATCCAGATTGGCGACGAGCTGGACGAGCATGTGCAGATGCTGGATGAGGTGGATCGGTCCGTGGATCGGCATCAGGGACGGCTGGATAAGGCGAGGAAGAATCTGGGGACGGTGGCGAGGAAGGCGAAGGATAATATGCAGTTGACGATTATTCTGATCTTGATTATCATCCTGGTCTTGTTGATTATTATACTGAAGTGACCGAATTCGGTGGCCTGGAAGGGAGAGCGGCTCGGGGAAATGTTGATATTGTGTAAGATTGGGAAATTCGGTGTCGGTTCTGGGCGCACGAACTTGAAGAGGTCAAATGAATGGGAAATGGAGTTTGGAGTCGACCGGAGCGGTTTACTAATGGGTTGATGAGATGGGAAGAGATGGTGGCAGCTTTGCGTAGATTTGTTGCTTTTGCAGAGCTGGGATCTTATATAGCTTGACTGGCTGACTAGGTTGACTGCACTTTCGCGGGTTCGAGATCCATCTACAGTAGAATTCTCCTGGTAAGCAGAAAGATGGTCGCAAGTACTGTGATCTCATATACAGATATATATACATGTTCATTCCAACCAGTTCACAAAGTCTTCACTTCCTTCCAGCACTGGGAAAACACCTGGGAAGTATGACGGGAAATCATGAAATTGCTTTTTAACACCAAGTGCATTCATTGAGTGCTGTTATACACATTTTCTCGTCAAGAACCTGCATTCATATTCCCATGTCCTATCACACGCCAACCATGCTATTCCCAATGCTTCATACCCCTCATACCCATCGCATCACCTCTTTATTTGTTGTCTGGCATGCTGCTGTCTGGGCTCGTTCCGACCCTATATATCACATATTAGCATCAGTTGAGCCATCTCCCTTGCACGTTTCTCGAAAACCACCTTCGCCTCAAACTACAACAGCTTTCTCTCGTCTTCTGTTCTCTAGCCAGAGAGGGGGTTATAAACGAAAAGAGATAAATTGGAAATCCCATCGACTAAGACCAACACATCTCAACTTCTTCTTC
This sequence comes from Rutstroemia sp. NJR-2017a WRK4, assembly GCA_002946385.1. Lineage (NCBI taxonomy): Eukaryota > Fungi > Ascomycota > Leotiomycetes > Helotiales > Rutstroemiaceae > Rutstroemia > Rutstroemia sp. NJR-2017a WRK4. The sequence goes on from NJPR01000095.1 coordinate 108,321, forward strand.
TCCTTCTTCTTCGCTACTTACTTGTGCTTTTCCTGGGCATGTTTCGCCGTCTGCCTCTGCAACTCCTTGATTCCCTCCTCCGAGTGATCGTTGTGTTCATGGCGATCGGCAGCGACCTATTTGGCGCGTTAGTATGTGTCACCATACACATGTACTATTCTCCTTTCGCTTCTGAGAGCAAGAGAAGAAAATAGGAAAGGGGGGAAACATACAGCTTCCTCGCTATTGCTAGCTAACTCAGGCTTCCAGTGATTGGTGCCCTCCTTCACCTTCGCCAGCTGGTCGTGCTTGTGTTTGTCGAGCTCGTTGGGGAGATTGGGGTCACCTGGATATGAGTGTTAGGTTTTGGGTTTACTCCTCTATTCTGCTCTAATCCCTTCAATTCGCCGTCTCGCCAGCAGAATCGAATTGAAAGGATAGCAAGACACAATTGAAGATTTGATTAAAGGAAGGAATAGAAAGACATACTCTTATCATGACTCTCCTTCAAGGACCTAACGCTCGAGTTGGTGAACGCTCTCGCATTGTGGAAAGCAACGGAGCTGCGGGTTGCTGGGCGAGCGGCGCGGATGATGGATGTGCGGAGGAATGAAGACATGATTGCTTCGGTTGTTTGATTTCTTGGTTGATTCTGTTGGTGCTGATGCTGTCAGAACGGACTTGTTTGGGATTCTGTAGATTTCTGAATCGAGTGCGAGTGAAGGGGAAGGAGGTGATGGTGGTTATGAAGAGTAGATCAATGAAGGAAACAAGACAATTGATTCAATCCCCTCAAGCAAAAGGAATAGATATAGATGGTACTCACAAATTCTATATCACTTCTTTAAATCCCGTTCTGTTCAGTAAGTTGATGAAGCTGTATTGTAGTGTATTGTAACAAACAAAGTTATATCCACGGAAATCGATGACCACAACTACTTTGAAGAAAAAACGCAGCACAGCTAATACAAATCCAATACGTATGTCGTTATTCGCAAGCTACTCCCAGCCGATCATCCAATAACAATCCCTCAATTCCATTCCAAGCTTCCCACTTGAGTTCTTTTTCTCCCATCATTTTCCCATCGGGAGAAAAGCGATGACGTAGATATTTACTGTACTCGTTGCACCCACCCCACATAAGATCCGAGGTCCCAAAAACTATACACAAACACATGCTCGGCATGCTCCATTCCTCCGCTGGAATAACTATTGAATAACTCAATACAATGCACTACACAACTCCTCCCCTTTCCCTGCCTTTTCCCCCTCAGGCTCATCCTAATCTCACCATATCCGCGTGATCGGTTGCGAATTTCGGAGTTTCAGCCTTAAAGGGGGGAGTGTCTACACAGCTTACTTCTTACTCAACATAAGAATCTCACAAGACCAAACAAGATTTGAATTTGTTTTGGAAACACTCAGAACCTAAGACGGTAGTCAGAAACACTCTCTCGGCATCCAGGTCTAAAGCATAGTGTAGGTTCGGTTAGAAATGCAGATGAATCAATCAACCGATTCCTAGATAGTTGCCTTAAGGTGAGCAAGCCGATGCAGGAACTGAAGTGAAGTGAAGCTACTCCCACTCAAAGTTGTGATGATATTGTTGAGTAAAGAGATTTTCGTATTTCGGCCTTCGTTGCATCCCACCTAGTAAATACATACAAAACTACACACCGCTGAATCGTAACCGTTTTCTCGTCATCATCAATACACACACTTAGAACAAAACAGAGATATATATAAGATAGTAGAGAAAGAGTTTTGCTTTAGATTTGGCTGCCCATATCTTATTCGACTATATGCACACCATCCAAACATACTATATATAAACAGCCATCCCGCGAGGTGAAACTCGTTGTAATAGAGACAAAAGGAATGCTTGCTTGTAAATATGGAAAATAGTAGAGACGCAACGCAAGTTATAAACGTTTGTACCCGGCCACCCAAAAACAATAGACCAAGCCCAGTTCTTGATATCATCCCTTTCACAAAAATCGCCTCGCCCAGCCAAAGATATATGATAATGACATTGGATCGAATATGATCAAACGCAATGTAAATGCACCCGCATGATCAACCGCCCAAAAGCAACCCAAAATACCAACACCAGCCTGCATTCGCGCTTCGAACATACAAGAAAGCAGCGCCGACTTTGCTCACACACACCGATACCAACACCCTGAGCCCCCCAGTACTGAAAAGAGATTGAGAGAAATCTTTGTCCCGTCCGTGTACCCCCGAAATAAATGAAACACCAATAACCTTTGTCTCGTATGACAAGAAAAAAGAGACTCGTTCTATGTAACTTTGAAAAAGATATATCTTTTTTTCGTAGACCATGTGAAGTCGCCGCTTCATGTTCCCACCCGGATTAAACAAATGCTAGCCCAAACACCGTCGCAATTAGATGCAATGCACGCTCAAAATCAACCCCATCATAGTGGGAAACACCATCTCCATATTTGAACAGAAGTATCGATATCTTGACGTCGCGCCATTACTGTCTCAAGGAATGTGGAGAGAAAAGGGAGTTGTCGGAAATTTATACAAAGAGGATTCGTTGAGGTATATTTTTGTGAAGCCGTTACCGGAAGATCGATTTGTCGGAGAGAGGGTAAGCCCGCCAGGATGGAAATTGAAGAAGAGATGCAATAACAATTAAATGCGAAGTTAAGAAAACCAAACTTGCTTGTGAGTGAAACCAGAAGCAGTAAGAGAGGTCTACCAACGACGAGCCATTGGTTGTTGATGTTGATGCATCCTGGAGGGCGATACCGAGGCAGGTGGGCTCGAGAGAGCTCCGTCGTTCGGGTTCACGATAGGAATAGCATTACGCATACGGGTCGCTGCAGGTTGATGTAATTTCAAAGTCGATACGTTGAAGCCGGAATGAACGAATGGATGAGAATTTGAGTTGAGAGAGAAGTTGGCGGAGGGTGATAGGTTGACTTGAGTGGATTGGGGTGAGCTCGAAGGCGACCCACTTGACAGCGAAGAACGATCCGAAGAGGAGGAATTAATCGACACCATATCACTCTCCGTCAGGAGGTTGGGGCAGAACTCCGCATCGTCTTCCAAGTCGAATGATCTTGCCAGGTCGAATCGTTGACGGTAATTTACAATGGTGGCGGCTTCCTCTTCCCTCTTGGCGATCTTATTGTATTGCTTGTTGTTGTGGTTGTTCTGTGGTAGGCGAGCATTTCTGCGAGATCGATTGTGTACCGTACCGGGGTGGGCGTTGGTTGGAGTCGCGTGCTGGTGAGCGTTGAAGTTGTGATAGTATGATGAAGACATTATCGGCTCATGTATGTATGTTGGCGGCGGAAGCTATAGAGGGGTAACGGGGTGGAGTTAACGGTGGCAGACTTGTGTATGTGTGTGTTGTGACTTGGACGGTGACTCGAGGGTACGTAAGGCTTTGCTCGCAACAAAGGGATTTGACGGAAATTCGCAATGCGGGAATGGAATTCTAAGGATGAAGAAAGAAATATGTATGGTGGTATCGATCGATTGATGGATGAACAGAGTTGTAGGTGGGTGGTTATTAAATGATTTAATTCGGTTTATGGTAGTTGCGGTAGTAGTAAGTAGTTGAAGAGTAAGAAAGGATTTCTGGGAATTTCGAAGGGTTTTGGGTTTCTGCGATATAAAGTGGGAGGAGGAACAAGAGAGTTAGAAGATAATGATGATGGGTGGGTGGATGGATGGGATGGCTGAAAGGGCGAAGGGAGGGAGTGGCGAAAGTCGCACTAATGCACGCTAGGCCGAAGAACGTTTAAAGCAATCTCAATGGACAGATATGACGGGTTGTCTAAGCGAGCGAGAAAATTGGTTGGGTTCGATTGGGTGCGCATTGTGCTAAACAGACAAGTTCTCCGTAGACCATCTCATCAATTTTGTCATTTGTGCCATTTGTGCCAGGTTGGTGGTAAGAGCCGGAGCATATTTCGATAAGGGTCTCCGTAACCCGCAACCCGTACCTCGCTCTCATCCCTGCGGCAGTGCGGGCTAGCCTCACGTAGCGCTCTACAGTAGCACCATCTACGGCGTAGCAGCTGCAGCACACATCTCGCGAGACTAGAGAAATACCAGGTACAACCGTACTTGTACCTAGTGCCCTAGCGACCTAGTAGGGCTTTGGCCTTTTTGGCCATCCGCTGTGCTGTGCTGCGCTGTGCTATGCTATGCTGTGCTGTGCTGCGAAGGTTGTGCTAACTGAGGATCAACAGCTTGCCGACTCCGGCGTAAACTATTGGGGGAGTAGCGTGCTTCGTAGACTCCGTGGAAATGGAATGGGAATGGAATGGAAATACACATTCGGGTCAAATACAAACCAGAACGGCCTTGAGAGCCGACTCAAAGCAGTATCTAGCCTCCGTCTCTAATGATGATCGGGTCTAAAAGGGCATGAAACTGGAATTGCAATTGAAATTGAAATTGAAAGTCCATATTTTTTTAATATTGAACAGGACTACCGACGAAAGCATTGCCCGCATCGGATGAATTGAATCGAATATCTTCATCTGCTTTTGATTCTAATATTAGACATTCGCACGAAGGCACATTTGGGGGTCCAAGGTATGCTCATCTCCAATCCCAATGCCCATCCGCATGCCCATCCCGCATGTTGTTGTCGTGTTGTTGATTTGTTTGTTTACTTCTACATCAACAAATACTATAAAGGACCAGTGAGGGACGCATCTCAGAACCCGACTGGCATCGGGAAAGGCCAGTCAGAGAGCTGCAAAGGCAATTTGAGCGAGTATTTTAAGTTGCTTAGCAAAATGTGGAAATCTGGAACACCCGAAACTACCACGCACCGCTACCGTACTACACCGATACCTAGAAGGATCGACCAAAACTCCCACCACCCTTTGGCTTTTCCCGCCCTGGGGGATGTGAAGCTCGTGGTTGGCTCTGAGCTTCAGAGTTACAACCGCCGTGAGCGCTGTGCGACTAAACCTGCCCCTAAGCTGCTAACGCACTCCAGTAACGACCGTCTGGAAACCTAGCAGCCAAAGCCACTTACAGTTTTGCAGTCCCCTTGCTATGCGCTAACATGGAGTGAGAAAATAGTACGAGGAGTTAGGCAATTTTGCATACCTTCTGTCTTATGTGTGACGGGAGTCCTGCGAGTAGCGTCGAGTCCTGTGAGCATCGTTTCCCGACGGCAAGCCTGGCAAGGTATGATCTACCCACCCTCCACTCCACCTGCTCTGTTTCCCTTCCTTTTTCCTTTTTCTTCCCCCCTCATCTCATCCGTCCCAGATTCGATTCGATGTGACAGGGCTCAACTTCGTGCGTTGCATAAAGCAGGTAGGTAAGCCATCCATCCATCCTGTCGAAACTCTACCGTACCGCACTGCAGATAACACTAAAAATCTAAATTAAATATGCACATACTAGGTACACTGCACTCCGTCCGGCAAACCCAAAAGAATCGAATCATAGCAAGGCCAAGTCCGGTTCAAAACATCAACAAACCCCCTTCCGCATCTCCCAAGCCTAATCGAAACATCAACCCTTTCCTCCACTGTAATTTGGATGGATGGGATTGATGCACTCGCACGGCAATCCGATCTCATGACTTCTGCACTCCTCATCTCCTACCTCTCACTGACTCCGTAACACCTCAGCGCACCTTAAAGCAACCCTCTTTCTCTCAATCGCATCGAATCGGGCAACCCCGGCACTCCACATCCACGCAGCACAGCACCGTGGCACAAGCAAGCCAGCCAGGATCAACCCACCCACGAATCCGACCTAGCCCGTAGCAAAAACCTTTTGCACAAAAAATACACAGCCCACTCTTCAAGCCTCAATTGTGCACAAGCACACCACTGTTTCAACGCATCCAATCAACATGAAGCGTGCGTTTCCAATTCGTGCCAGGAACAGACTCGCGAAAGAAAAAAAGTTCAACCGTAGAATGTGACTTCGTTCGGAGCACACCGCTTTTTTGCACAATTTATGCTATGCTGTTTATGTTTTTTGATCAACCTTATGACGGAATTATCCAAGCTAAACTTCGGTATCGGCGTCGGAGGTGGGTGGCGAGGTGGGGGGAGTTTCGTTTGATGAAGATCGATCTGATAAGTTAAGTTTGCGACGGCGGTTTGTGCTGCTAGCGTTATGCTATGCTATGCTATGCTATGCGATGTGCATCTACGCAGTAAGAATTGTGTTTGCTTTTCCCTATCAATCAACCCATCTATCTATCCATCGAGGGGTTGTTCCTACGGAATACGAAGTTTGATTTGTTTCGAGGCCCGAGCCGGAACTGCGAGACCAATCCTGGCAGTCGGGTCGAGTTGAGTCAACTCGGGACGCCCAAGCCTACCCTCACCACGTGATTCTTAATGGTGGTATCACCTACCAAACAGCTATAGTGGAGTGACTCCCGCCTTCAGTCGGAGACCCAAGTTAGCTGGTGCTACAACTGTGGCGTGATATAGGGGTGATGGTAGTGTGACAGCTACGGTATTAGTACACTATACGGTATGCGATCCCGCAGGACTCAGGAGGGGTAGTAGGGTCCAGAAACGGGTGATATGAGCTTCCACAGACCGAAGTCGTCGTATGGGAGGGTTCCAGTGTGATGTCTAAGTCTACGTCTGCGTGACATCTGATGTCTGATATTTTTTCTTCACATCATGGCGAGATATCTAACGAAATTTAGGTAGCAGTAGCGCTGTTCTTTGTATGCGAATATATTATAATCTATATTTCATGGATGCTACCTGACTGAGCTACCCCACAAAGGAACTCAGCCCATCTATCTATCTCTTTCGTAGATCTTTCAAATTCAATGCGCCTTATCCAAAACGTATATTATAATATCAAAGTTAAGATGTTGAGATCGATCATGCCCGCCCACGTCACACCATGCGTCCCGAGGATTTCGAGCAAGCGCTGACGATATCACAATCCCGGAACGCTGTCGAGAGAAAAGTTCTCGAAGAACGTGTTCCACCATAAAGTGCCCACGTGTTTGGCGAAATACCTTTTCCCCTCAGGGATGATCCAAACCAAAGAAAAAGTTGCGCCGAAAGAGTAAATATTGCTTGAAGGGAAATATATTGCTTCATGCAATGGATTCTCACATTCTATGCGCCCGCCACCGAACATCTTTCATTCGGCAGCGCGCATTGCACACTGCCAGCGACTGAGACAGTTGTTGAGAGACAGCACAGCGATTCGAAGTGTCGGCCATACATTTACTTCGCCATTGCTCCACAATAGTCCAGATTCCCAAAAATTCGCAGCCTTTAGGACGACAACAAGGCTCCGTGCCAATTGGAGACCACTCTTGATCACAATCTGGATAATGATTGAAAGCTGGTGTCTGGAGAGCCCTCTCCCAGCAGGACACCCACCCGAATCTGATAAAAAGTCTCCAGCGCGGGGGAAGCAGCCTAAGTCACTAGATATGCTCATCCCCGCCAAATGCGCAAGAAAGGTTCGAGGCCAATAATGCGTTGTCGTCAGCTCTCTCATCCACTTCTAGATGAGCATGAACTATGCATCGTATCTTGTTTTGGCCTACTCCTCACAACCATTTCGATCTGCCTATTTGTCCAAGCCACGTGCCTTCACAAATCGGTTGATTTGCTCTCGGGTAAGCTTCTCATTGTATTGCTCCTGTGTCTCATAGAACGAGATCATTTCCTGGGTGCAGTCAATTATTCCTTCAATGTCAATCGTACTTTCCGCAAGCCAAATAGCCAGTCTCTGTACTTTGGATTTCCCTCCCTGCTTCTCGGAAGTTCCGCTTTTCGCCTGACCTGCGCTTGCCAATGCAGCCTGTGCAGCACTCGCGATGCTACCCGCTGAACCACTGGCCGATTGGAGCCCTGTTTGATTTGGGCGCAAGACGAGCGCTAGCAAAATAGCCATGATTGCAATTGTGTGGGGTGGAAAGAAAAGAGGTAGGTCGGTCATGTAATGATCGTTTACGATCGACCAGGCAAGGTTGGATTCTTCGGCAGTGAGTGAGAAGGTTCCTTGCAACGCAGTCAGACTCCTGTAGGGATGATGAACGATCATCTGGGAGCTCATCTCGGAGATGAGAAAAAATTCGCATTCTCCGAGCTTTGACGTATCGTTGCTAAAATACTCTGTTTTTGTCAGTACGTCCTATTTTGGTGGGAGCTCTGCTGCTTACCAGGCCACAATCCTCTGCCTTCACTCACGACAAGTCTGATGTGGTGTGGACACTCTTCCATTTTGCATGCCAGATAAACCGCAGTTGCAAGGACCAGATATGGGTTTGTCTTCCGAATCTCAACCTTTGAGTAAAATCGTCGTATGTACAATTGTGCTGTGGCCATTGCTTGCTGCCGAACTCCAAGCCGTTTCCCAAGCCTAGCGATTTCTGGGGGCACCGATCAGTGATGTTGGCTCAAATGTCCTGTCGGGGAGTGGTTCGCACGTTGGTTGAAGTATATGCTCAAGTGCCGTAGCTGCGGAAGAGGATACATCTGCACCAGGTTCTGGTCCTCATCCTCAAGCTTCGAGCGGAGGTCTTCCAATTGCTCCCTTGTAAATTGCCAATACTTTCGTTGTGTGGACTGGCAAACGTCAGTATTTGTCTAGAGGAGTTGAAGAAGACGGTCGTTAATCAGTACCTCCCAATAATTGGCAGCCATCGCTGCAAACTCTCACTCAGAAGTCTGGCAGGCTTTGCTTCCAGGATTTATCATCGATGTGAACACAATGACATTCTGACAGAGACTTCTAATTTCCAGGTGTTACCTTGGAAAAGCTGGACGTCAGGAGATTCAGCCGCTTGGTGCAGTGCGCCAACAAAAATCGTTGTGTGTTTTTTCGACAGCAGTCGGACCAGACTTGACAAAGTTCGAGGCTGACAGTAGTGACAAGGCTATGAATCGGCCAAGTCGGCTATCGGACTTAATACGGCGGCGGGCGACTACCAATCAAACTTTTTCGGTTCTTGATTATGCCGCCTTGTGACGATTGTTCCGCATCTGAAATTTGAGCTTGCACTCCACTGTACTGTACATCGAAATCAAGCTTCGACAATGCTGTGATATATGCACAGAATTTATGCTCCGCAATTTCGCATCGATGATAAAACATATTGTTAACACTTCGTCAGGCTGTTGATCAGTTTCTACGAAATGTTTGGAGGAGAATAAGGAGCTGTCGCAAAGGAGATACATATCATGAAGCTCCCAGAGTCGCAGAACGCTCGCGACACGAGGGTGGAGCAGTTATGGAAGCAGCTGGACACAAGGCAAAAGGGGGAGATTGATTTGCAGGAGCTCCAAAGAGGACTCCGAAAGATTGATCACCCTCTTAAGGATGCCAGCGATTTGCTAAAAGATGTAGTGAAGGCTATGGATAAGAATGGAGATAAGGTGATTCAATATGAAGGTACGACTACTCTTTACCGCAGAGCTATATTACGGCTGTCCCGTAGATCTAGACCATACCACTTGGGCTAACAGTCTTGCGTGCTAGAATTCCGAGTGTTCGTCGAGAAGACAGAAACAGAGCTATTAGTTCTCTTCGAAAGCATTGACAAAGATCGCAATGGCAGACTGGATAAGGAAGAGCTCAAGGCTGCTTTCGCGAGGGCTGGCCTGTCTGTGTCAAGATCCAAGCTAGACCAATTCTTCACAGAGATTGATATGAATAACGATGTTGGTGTTCAACGGCTAAAGTCTTCGTGCCCTATCTAATCCGTTCTTTAGGGTTATATAAGTTTCGACGAATGGAGGTAAGCAATTTAGGCTCTCTTTGGATTGAACCAAATACCACTACCAGAAAGGGTCGCCTCTTGCTAGTTTTCTAACTAGTAATGACATGTGTTCCATGGGAAAGGGACATGACACCAATTGTGAACTTTTAACTTTGTATGATATAAGGCCTAATTGTATTTCAGGAACTTCCTGCTATTTCTGCCGACGAATGCTTCAACTCCGGCTTTGAAAGCTGTTTTGTCTTATTATCAGTCGACTGTTTCGGTGAATGCTGAGGGCGATACTTCCATCCGAGAGGACACACTTGAAGGCTTAGGTACCGCATCAAATTTTCTTAAGGTTCTTTTTGGGGCCATTTTTAGTATCACAAGATCACAGTCCAGTCGTTCTTTCCCAGTTTCCATTGAAGAAGCAGATACATCCATAGCTTCTACCAACGACACTACAAATATGCAAAGATTTAATCATGCGCATTTTGTCAGGGAAGGGCTCAAGGACGACAGCGACGTAAACGACCAGAGTGAAGAATTTTTCAAAAATGCCTCTGAAGGAAACAATGATTCTCATCAGCAAGGGCTGACCGAAGAAAAAGTTCAGACAGAAGCAGCGCCAGTGGGGAGAATGAGGCTGACGGAGATATTACCTGATCCAGGATACTTCGCTGCCGGCGCAATTGCTGGAGCTTTCTCACGTACAGCAACAGCACCATTAGACCGTCTGAAAGTTTATCTCATCGCCAATATCTCATCCAACAATGCACCTCTTCAAGCAGCTAAACAGGGCAATGCAATTGCCGCCACTAAGATGGTTGGACAACCTTTGATCGCGGCTTGCAAGGAGCTTTGGAGAGCTGGCGGAATACGCAGTTTGTTTGCTGGTATGTACAACATTAGTCAAAATATCGGTACACACTGATTAGATGTCAGGAAACGGCTTGAATGTCGTCAAAGTCATGCCTGAAAGTGCCATTCGATTTGGTTCATACGAGGCTGCAAAGAGGGCGCTGGCTCAATTGGAAGGTCATGGTGATCCTCACGCCATCAACCCCTATTCGAGATTTGCAGCCGGCGGTGTCGCTGGTATAATGTCTCAGTTAGTACATTGCATTACTTCACATATGTTTTTTCCTAATGTATGAATCCAGGTTATTCGTATACCCAATTGATACGTTGAAGTTTCGGTAAGTTATACGTTCCCTTCATACCATTGCTCACCAGCTTATCAGTCACTAGAATGCAATGCGAAACTGTCAAAGGCGGTCTTCACGGCAATGCTCTAATAGCTGCAACCGCGAAGAAAATGTACGCCCAAGGTGGTTTCCGATCAGCTTATCGCGGCTTGACCATGGGACTCATCGGCATGTTCCCATACTCGGCCATTGATTTGGCCACGTTTGAAACCCTCAAAGGCATCTTGACCCGTCGAAATGCGAGACGCCTTGGTTGTGACGAAGAAGATGCACTTCCAGGACCTTTCGCTACAGGTTGCATTGGTGCATTTTCTGGTGCATTTGGTGCTAGCGTGGTGTATCCTCTCAATGTCCTTCGCACTCGATTGCAGGCTCAAGGCACCGTTCTTCATCCGCCCACGTACACCGGAATTGTCGACGTTACACGAAAGACTATCCGTAACGAAGGTGTACGTGGTTTGTTCAAAGGCATCACACCAAATCTTCTGAAGGTCGTACCCGCTATCAGTATCACGTACGTCGTCTATGAGTCGGCGAAGAAGACTTTGCACCTGAAGTGACAGGCTTGAATTGAAGGGCTTACCAGCAGCCGTCGTAAGGCCATGGTTACTTTTCAGCACCACAGTAATTTACAGAAGGGCATCTGTATCGTAGAAATACTCCCTGAAAATAGCTTTAGGATGTCCCTATCGGATACGTATTATGGAACCCGGGGCCACTTTCTCATTGCGACTCAATGGAGGCCACCTCATCTAAGATAGACCCAGCAATTGATATTTAGCGGTTGATACACGTCTTACACTACACATACGGCTTTTCACTTTCGTCTTCCACTTCCTCGATTGTCACCGGAAGCTTCACGACAGTCGGCATAAAGAATCGGCTCAAGGCTGTTCACAGCCACCGAAAAGCATATTGCTCTATACTATTTACCCCGCAACATATTTTCTCACCACAGCGAGAATCTCTGCATTGTACCGGCGTACCATTTCATTTGTCATACATGGCCTGGCGTTAAAGGAATGGATAATACCTATGGTTAAAGATTATAGTATACATTCAGTGTTTCCGTAGGCTGTGAGATACTTTTAGATCTGCTATGATTGAAGAGTTGGGAGGAAAGGCTTTGTTCATACAGATGGGAGAGAGGGGAGATATATAGTTGAGAAATGTAAAAGTGAGTTTGTTCGATATGGATTTGGTAGTTGTGATTCTATGAGTGTATTTGATGGTGGGTGTGCAGAAAATCATTCAATGTGGAGGATTTTCAATGCTGTGGTGAAGCAGTGTTGCCCAACTTGGAGATCCCACCATGTTTGTTTTCGAGTAGCAGCTCATATCTCGATATAGGGATAGATGGATAGATTAATTGCAGTCTACTCTTAGAGATTTTCACCATTGTCACTTGCAGCATTGCGATTATGTAAAAGCTAAGTGCTCGTAGTATTCGTTTAGGTCTAAATCGCCCATATTCTCGTCCCAAAGCGTATTATCATAGTACAGCTAGTCGCTGTCCAATCGACTCCCAAGGATATCTCCCCCCTTCAAGCCGCATCCAATGCATCCCATATGTACACGCAAATAAATCTCCCCATCTACCTCTGCTTATGTCTATACATGAATCTCAACCCCAAGAAAGCCACCACCCTATAGATCGCCCCCAACGCCAACAACATCAGCAGATCCTGCTGAAACCTCCCCAAATTAAACCCCACCGCCGCCTTCGCCGTATCAATATCATACAAATACCTCAGCGGGCTCACATTCTGCGTGAAATACCCCTCCGCCAACCATGTTCCGGGACTGGCTCTCCACAACCACACGACGTGCCAGCTGCGGACTTTCTTCAAGCTGGGCGACATCCCATTCAGGACACCGACGATGAGGGACGCCATGACGGAGAGCAGTGGGCCGTCTTCGCGTCGCGTGACCATCGACACACACGATGAGAGTCCGTAAATACACCAGAAGTACAGCAGATTCGCAGCGAACATATCCGTCCAGCTGATACGCGGGGTGGTGAGGAGAGCAAAAAGAACGGTGAAATGGAAGTTGGCGAGAATCATACGCGGGATGGTGGAAATCACTTTGCCGATGTAGTACGCGAAGCGGTTATGACCAGCTGCGGCTTCGCGCCAGTAGACGAGTTTCTCCTCGCCGAAGATCTTGACGCCGGGCGCGGAGGCGGTAAGTCCGATTGCGAGACCAACGAGTAGTGCCATTTGAGGAACGGAGCTGTAGTCGATGGATGTGGAGAGTAGGTTGTATGGCTCGACGAAGATACCGCGGAAGTTGAGACCCTTTTGGTTGAGCTCCGCGAGACCGATTAGGAATCCGGCCATGGCGCCGACGCCGAGTTCGAAGAAGAAGGATTCTTTGAGACGGTATTGTTGGACCATGGAGCGGAGGAAACAGTAGTAGATCTGCTTGTACCAGTACATGCCGCGGGTTTTGATTGTGGATGCTAGTGCGTTGGATTCGGCCATAGATATTCCGGGGCCTTTTGCTTCTTCCATTGAAGATCTGGGACGGCTTTGCCATTGATCGATAAGTGGTTGGATGCTGGCGTCTCCGGTACGTTTGTAAAGACGTCCTTCACCGGCAATGATATCACCCATGACATCGGAGGGGTTACCGTGGTCAGGGAATTGGAAGCCGAGACCTTCGAAATGCGGTTTCATCTCAACCTGTGGTCCAAGATAGATCATGCGACCGGCACCGAGGAGTACGAGACTGTCGAGGGATTCGAAGATTTCTTGACGGGGCTGATGAATGATCGTTACGATGGTCATACCGAGACGGGAAAGAGCCTTGAGAGTTTTCATGATGGAGTTTGCAGCCGTAGCATCTAGACCGGAGGTTGGTTCGTCAAGGAAAAGCGCCCTAGTTGATCCGTTAGTGAGGATTGTCCATAACGTTGAGCAGAAAAACTTACATAGGTGCAGCTGCTAATTCCATACCGATGCTGACTCTCTTTCTTTGGCCACCGGAGATGACTGGTGCTGCAGTGCTTCCAACCAACGAGTCCTTGACATGAGCTAGTTGAAGACATGCAATCAGAATATCAACGTGGTTTTGAATCTCGCTGTCTGACCATGTGCAAGGTAGCCGGATTCGTGCAGAGTGAAGAATATTCTCGCGAACAGTAAGCTCAGGAAGAACGATGTCGTCTTGAGGAACATAGCCGATGATTTTCTTGTATCTGTTCTTGTCAGTTGCTGCAACATACAGTGGGATAGAAGTACATACTTTGCGATATTTCCAGCGACACCATTAACCTTTGTAACACCACCAGTGTTTTTAGTTTTACCCATTAAGACATTAACGAAAGTAGCTGCGGTTTGTTAGCCAAGACTTCCGATGCAACGTGGACGAGAATTTAGAGAGAGCTTACATTTCCCTGCACCAGAAGCTCCCATCACTCCCCAAAGACTCCCAGCATCAATCAAACCGGAAACATTAGAAAGAATAGGTTTCTTGGCCTTCGGGGGATGGAACTTTAGATCCTCAAATTCGAAAGTGAGACCAAACTTGGAAGCTCCCAAGCACTTGGAGAGAGACTGGACAAACAACTGCAAGTCGGTGCTCATCGCTTCATCCTCACCTTCACCTTCACCATTATATATATTTCCCTCGCCAATCCCTCCCTCCAATTCGGCGAACTCTTCGAAGCCTGTTGGTTTCCGACGAAGGTTCATTATCCTCTCTTCCATTGCAATGTCATTCTGCTCCCGTGCCACCATCAATTGTTCATCGTGTAGTTGAGCATAATCCCTGTTTCGGAATCGTCCCGGTTTCGTAAAGGTTTTTCTGTTTGACCTCTTCTCCTTCCTATGACCTCTATCGTGGAACTTCTGCTTGAGCTTCAGACCACCTACTGCTACTAGCAATAGTAGATCCACGATTATAAGAACAGCCATCGGGCCAAACGACATGTCTCTGCTACTCCCCTCTGGACATCTCGAAGCGATTGCGCATTTTATAGGTAGCTCGGATCCTTGGCGACAGAATGATCCGGCCGGGCACTTGATTTGATTTCTTCCCGGTGGTGGGCAGTAGTATCCGGTTTGGCAAATAGATGGCTCGAATGTTCCTTGTGCTGGTATACAAGTTCCACCAGATAATCGAGCTGCTTGACACGCAGGCAGCGGTGGGCAATATTGTGGAAGAGCAGAAGCTTTATTATTAGGGCCTAAAACGAAGTTTGTTAGCAGATATTTTCAAAATGTGCATGGTCTTGGCCATGTCGTCAAACTTACAATAGAAGCCCCTCAAACAACCGGTCTCATTCCACGATTTGAGATCCTGTATGATCACTGGTTGTTCGCCAGAAAGACACGACGAATTTCCCGACATTATGAAGAATGAGAACGAGAACGAAGAAAGAAAAACAGTTGCGGATTTCCTCGTTCCTGCTCTTACATCAAAGTACAATTGAAAAGTGAATGAGAGAGAAAAGTCCTACCTTACTCGGAGCTTACCATACATACTTATTTGACATGCTCGTTCCAGCTCATCCTATCTGAAAATATTCACTTTACGTGAAATGTCGAAATTGCAGGCGAAGGACAAGGCTCTGTACGGCTCCGAAAAACCTAAGCCTTGTTTGCATGCTGTTTACGCCGCATGCCCACATGAGTTCCAATTATACATCGATAGCCATAGGTTCGAGAGCAGTGGTGGGAACAGATATTGGCCATTTCTTCGACAACCCATGCATGCAAATCATGTGTAGAGCCGTGCGTATCACAGAAAGATCATCCAAGCTCTGGCAGACGGGGAGACCTAGTAAAGTATGAGTGGAGGTTGTCAGCAAGCGCAGGTTACAATTTACAGGCCGCTTCGTACATTCGTACAGCACCAAGAGATCCTTAGTTTCACGATCTCCACCTAGCAATATGTTAGGTCAGCCCCCTGCGAAATTCGAGGGAAGGAAGCTTAATGTTTTTGATACCCACTTGGTATGATATGACACCACCGTAGGGCCAGTGACTCTTTGCTCAGTTTGTCAGTGAGCTCCTCCTTCAGGCAGCCAGTATCAAAGATGTTGGTTCTCTAGTAGAGCTCCATATGTTTTGGTGTTTGACTTAGCGAAAGCGAGGAAGATCTAGACTACTGTACTTTCGTAACTGCGCCCAGAAAGTCGTTTAGATAGGCCCCCGCCAATTCAGGTGGCCCTTTCGACACCTTCATTGAACCGAAACGAGCTTTATCAGATCAGTCGCTACCGTCTATGTGTCATGCCGCCGGCGACCTTCAGGAAGCAAAATAAACCGAGCAATTTAAACGACCCTTGCGTTCCATGCTTGCCAAGCTTACTTACATAAAGAGCGGAATCCGTCCCAGTCTTTGCTGTCATTCTAGCCGTAAAGCCACCAGTCAGGACATAAGCTTTTGGGGCTTGACGGCCTTACAGAATCCTTCGACTAGGATGTTAGCACACAGCCTTCTCCAGCTTCTTCTTAGCCACATCAACCCCTACTGTAACGCGAAGAGACAAGCAATTGTTACAGTATCCAAAACAATGGCTTTCATCGCTAGCAACATCATCTTCTCATCTTCTCACACACATAAGGGCTAGCATGAATGATAATCATATTATCATGTCAAATAGCATGCTTGAGTGCAGTGTGAGCCTTTAAATATCGGAATCTCATTTTGCTCAGCAGAATTGTGGACAGGTACAAAAATCAGCCTCGCTAGCTTGTACGTCAACTCGGTCCAGCTGTACGAAGTATCCACTATTAGATATTCGAACGTTGGGGTGTGTCTAGGGCAAAGCCCGTTGAATCAGCAGTCAGATAACTAATCTATGGGGCTGGTAAGTACTTGCTGTCTAAAGAACAACTATTCACCGCCGGTGATCTGTTGATGGAGTTTGCTGCGGCTCGAAGATTCCCCCTCTTTTAACGGCTCCTAGCGGGTACTTAGCTTAACGTGTGGTTGTTAGCCATTCGCAATCGATCGGCAAAAACGTTCATCTATCTATTTCTGGCCATGGTAAGCTATGTTGTTTGACCTACTGGCGTGGGGATACAGTACGTTTGAAGTTAGTTTGGTCCGGAGCGTCATGTTTTTCCTTAGGATTCCGGATGCTGAGAAGAAATGTTAACAGTCGGATGACCAAAGCTGGTCATTCTCCACTGATTTACAGACATTGGCAGTACAGAATCAAGATGGTAGCATGATATTTCAAATATTGGGATAGTGTTCCAATTTCTGTTCGCCATCTCTGCTCACACATCGCTCATATGTTTGGACAATGAGATTCATAGAAGATGTGCCTACTGCCAGCACTGGATCTCTAGCGATGTCTAATCACGTAAATGATGTGCGTTGCACCTCTGGTGCTTGGCTTTGAGGTAACTCTTCGGGGGAGAAAACACAGGCCGATTTGGGACAATAGATTGCAGTGAGTTACTGTTATCAGACAAATATGCCAAACGCTCTAAGGTACTTCATTGTTTTCATTATCCAGATGTCTTTTGGACAACATGTAGCCCGTTATTTCTGACCCGCGGAGGGTGACAATGGTGTATTCTAGATAAACGAATGTCGATACAGGTCTACTGCAAATCTATACTTTATGAAATCGCTCATCTATGAACATCTCTAGTATCTATCTCCAAATTTCATCTCTTTCCCCCAATCACCACGTTCCACTTCCCCCTCCCCTATCTCTACGTTACACCCTCTCTTATAAACTCCCCACATCCATTACCAAGAAAGCTGCTCCCCCTCATCAGACCTCACAAACGTCCCCGAAATCTCCCTCGTCGCCCCATCAAACAACCTCACCAAACCCCTTACCGCATCCTCAAACTTCACAGGCGCCTCCTCCGCGCCCACCGTCCTCGCCGCTCCATTCCCCATATCCGTCTGCACCCACCCAGGATGCACAGGCACACTAATCAACCCCTCATTTTCATGATGAATCTTCCTCATCATATAATTAACCGCCGCCTTCGTGATCCCGTACACGAAAAACGGCGCCGGTGTGTCTTTGATGGCGGCGATCGATCCCAAGTATGATGAGATGGTGAAGAACTTAGGAATCGTAGTGGATTTCTGCAGGAGGGGATAGAAGGCGTTGAAGAGGGTTAGGACGGCAACGGTGTTGGTTTCGAGATGGGTGCGCAGATCAGCGGGGGTGGCTTCGGCGACGGGCTTTTGCGCTGAGGTGTTGAGGATGCCGGCATTGGAGATGAGCACGTCGAGGTGCGTGATGGAATGGGTGGATTCGAGTTCACGTACGGCGGTATAGGGGTCGGAGTCGGAGGTGGAGTCGATCTTGATGGTGATGATCTTGCTATTTTCTCCGAGTGGAACGGATGAGAAGGTTTTCAGGGCACTGGAGACGTTACGGACACCGGCGATG
Source organism: Rutstroemia sp. NJR-2017a WRK4 (assembly GCA_002946385.1). Classification (NCBI taxonomy): domain Eukaryota; kingdom Fungi; phylum Ascomycota; class Leotiomycetes; order Helotiales; family Rutstroemiaceae; genus Rutstroemia; species Rutstroemia sp. NJR-2017a WRK4. The sequence goes on from NJPR01000095.1 coordinate 126,595, forward strand.
ACGGTGGTGTTGGGGCGCTGCACGAGGATGTCGAGGACCCCTTTACCGAGGCCACGGTTGGCTCCGGTGATGAGGTAGATGAGTGATTTAGACATGATTGAAAGATATGTTTTTGATGACATAGAAGTGTTGAAGTCGTTTGTGTTCGTTATCACCGGTTGAGATGTGATTGAATGTATGGACAGTATGGATTGTTTGCAAAGTATGTGGTTGCGAGTTCACTTATGATGATATAGACTACATCTTCATTCTAATTCTCTCATCCCTTATATATACCAAAAGCAATACAACAAACTATGAACTATTATCCAAGCTCAGGAAGGCTCGTATGATTTCTAATTCTCGCTGAGGAGTGACTCTTGTCGACATGATCAGAGACACCATCGATGACGCTTTGTGTTACAATCTAAGGCCATACACACAATACACACAGTCGAAACGAAATAGACGTATGTCCATTTCTATTTTACAGTGATTGGTAACACGATTGCCTAACTCGAGTAATCACTCCGCGTCCGCATTCTTTCTCTCGAGCCAACCCGAAAATGTATGGAGTAGTATGTTGACGAAGGCTTTGTGCTGAAAAACAAGATGATTAATGAAAAAGAGGAAGACCAGGCCAAAGGAACTGCTTAGATAGCAATGATGGGGGTACTGTCCTTTTTTACCGGATTCGGTAATTGGTCAGGGACACGGCGACGCCGTAAATTTTACCAGTGTTCAGTAATCGCTTGTATATCTGATTACATCGAGCCGATACGCTGAGCAAACAACCCCCTTTCGGCGATATTGCTCGAGGAAGCATGCGCCTGAAGGTTTGATGCAAAATGTTAGATGTGATGCCAGAATGGCGCTCATTTCAGTACCAACTTCTCTGTTGGGGTGAATCGCCACACACGCAGAGCTGCCAGAAGAGGGCTTTTTAACCATAGGCATCCTAGACCGAAGGTAGCAGGCAATTTCCACTAGCATATGACTCTCCCGAAGAAGTCACTAAAGATACTCGACCACATCAGATTGCTCTCCTCCATGCCATCCATAGGTGCTCAAACTGCACGAACATACCCCCCTCCTACTTCTCCAACTCCTCCCTCCCAATCCTCACCAAATCTTCATTCAAAAGCGTCTCCTTCTCCACCCCCTCAACAACCTGCTTCAACAGCGTCGCCGCAACCTCACTATTCTCCACCCGCGGAAGCCCAATAACCGCACACCCAATCGTCGCCAGCACACTCATCACCAAGCTCCTTTTACCCGGAGCATCAATGAGACCCGGCCGCGCAATACCCACTTCAACAGTGCCTCCCGACTCTTTCGCATAGTCAAGAACATGAGACTCGACCTCTCCCTAGAGAGCATGCTTAGCGTTATGGAGATGCAAGATTGGAGAAGCTTACCCGCATCAAGCAGTAGTCACCTATCAACCATGGCTTCTTCGTCTGGTCGCGCTCAGCGTTTGCACCGCTGACATACAAGAACCGGAATGGTTTGGTGGCAGTATCGCGCGGCAATTTGGTGATGGTCTTGAGCCCGCTCACCGTGTAATCGAAACAGATTTTGCGTGCCTCCTCAGGCGACATCGTGTTCAACTGAGATGGTGTGATGGCGATGAGCCTGAAGGACTGGTCAATACAACTACTCTAACCGTAGAATGTTGAATGAATTATCAAACATGAGAAGACAAATTTCACCCACCAGATGCATGCATCAGCACCCGCAAGCTCCTGCTTTACACTCTCTGGGTAGTTTTCAAAATCTTCGCAAACAACAGACTTCAGCTTTGTGGCATCGGCGGCGGAGTCAAGATCCTGTGGTATAGAAGTTGTGCGACGGGCCAAAGCTACGATGGAAGTGATGGCGGGGTGGGAGAGGCCTTGTTTGATGACCTCTGTGGCGACGAATCCGGTAGACCCGGCGATGATGAGCTTCATTATTTTAGGTTATTTGATGAGCTCGCGTGTAGAGTAATTCCTAGATGATATTGACGACACTTAGTTATTTATGTTGGCAACTTGGATTTCTCGGCCTGTAAGCTGGGTCAGCCTACTTATCAGGCCTGCGACGTTTGTGTAATGTACGAAGGACTTCGAAGATCTGATTATTTAATGGTAGCTAAATAATGAGAATTGTGATTAAATACATTGCCTGTAATGTGCAAGTAAGCTCCAGGTCAATAAACCAACATTCACACTCCACTGGACTGGTTTCATACATCAAGTGATAAAGATAGGTCAAGAAGTACTTGTAGATGATAACGTAAATATATCCTGGGCGTCTCCCTTAGCGCTGCCCGATCCTCAGTATTCACGTGCCTGCCCAGTTAAAAATATATACTTCTTGTGGAAATGTACCAAGCCCACCAACCAATTCATAACGAATATACCTGTTTCCCTGCACGCACCCGAATGTCCAGAAGTATATGCCAACGCCCGCTCTATATGCACCTGCCCATTGGCAAACTCCTATGGAACCGTAAAAACACCACCATAACCTAACCCACGAACTCAAAAAGCATCTAGTGTATTGTCATGACTATAAACCAGGTCTACCCGGGTTCGGCCGTCGACGGTAGAATATCCCAGTAGTTTGTTCCCCTTGAGTATGGGCAAAGCTCCTCCCAGGCTTCACCATACTGTCATTAAACTCGTGCCATTCATCTGTCCAGTTATCGTGAGGATCTATCCGACGAACCAGGGTCCAATAATGTCCACTAACGTTACTCCCAAGGTGTTGGATAACTGCATAACATTCATATATGAAAGGCGGTTTCTGCTGTTCCCGGACCTGTCCCGCAAAACTGTCCTCTGCTCTATAGTCTTCGCTCAACCATGTCCAAGGTGACATATCTAATTCTTGGGGGAAAGATATCGGGGTATTAAGCCTGTATCCGCCACCGCCGTCTGCTCCATTGTACTGCGACCGTTTGACTTCTAGCATGAGATATTCCGGAAGGTAAGAAAACTTGCTTCTCACTACCTTCGTTTGGTCTTTATGTTTGGCAGTAGTGCGTTTGCAATTGTCACAATCAACGCTCGGCGACTCCTCCTTCTGGAGTTCATCGAAAAGCATTGCTAATGAAGCTTGTTTTACGCCCGGCGGTATTCCCAACTGGACCGTGGTCGCAATCGGTTCGCTGTTCCGCGAAGTAAAGCCGCAATGATTGCACGTGGATTCAGAGAGCGTCTGAACACCTAGCATTCGTAGGAGCTGAGAATCTTGAAATTTAAGTTCTTCGTCGTAGATCCTGCGACATGTCTCAAGTCTCGACACACTTTTCGCCGGATTAGTATTTTCTACCACACGCGATTTTTCGTTGTTGCGGCGAATGTTGTGTTCGTCGAATAATATCAACAAGAGCCACTGAAGGAATTCCCCGGCGTCTTGCTGTCTTCCTGAACCGTAACATCCGCGAGGATCTGCGGAAGGTGAACTAGAATGTGTTGCGTAGACATAACGCTTTAGTATCTTAGTATATAAATGTTAACATATTATTTTCAGGGACATACCAGAAACATTCGAGGGACAATCTCGTTGTATTTACCACACCACATGTGTTGTAGTAGGCTGCATAGATTCCGTGTCATTAGTTGCTTTGGCGGACTTGATTCGTCGCTTTTTGCTGGTGGCAAATCCGTAGGGGGATATCTATACTGCACGAGAAATTTCCTGATAGCAGGCGAGGCGCTCAAGGCTTGGATGACAGAGTTCATATAGCAGACTGCACCATTGGTATTCCTTAAACCACACAAACCCGGTGCGCAGGTAAATTGATTGACACCATTGGTCATGGCGTAGCTAGCGACCGAGGCCTTTTCTGATATGCCGTTGGATCGTTGTCTGGGTAGAGCAGGTGGCGGTCGAGTCGGAGGAGGTGGAACCGCCGAGACTTGACTATGCATCATCGACCTTGGTGTCGATGGAAGTGCCATCGACTGCTTATCTGATGGAATTTCTGGATATCTTCTGAGGAAGTCCTCCGTCGTCTTCGCATAGAAGGCTTCATCTAGTATTGTCCCATCTGCTGATTCGATGTCTGCTTCATCAACTTGGTTACTCAATGCCGCATCCCATTGAGCTTCTTCAGCCTCCGAAAGAGTTCTTGATCTCGTGTCACGTCTCTTGATATGAGAAGCGCGAGCTAGTGATACTCGACCCAAAGGTCTGCCGTGCTTTGTGTTTCTGCTGGTGGAAGGATTACCTGCCTTGGAGCTCTGTAATGCCCCTGGGCCAACAAGATCAACCCAAGCATCAAGGCCTCCGACAAGCAACATCGGTCTTCGTTTCAGTTGGTGGTCATAGGCATGATCATATATGATCTTGCTGAAGTGTTTGAGGTAACTTGAATTGGACGGAGAAGAGCGCGCCACATCCACAGTGGTTGAGGATTGATCGTAATATACCACTAAATCGAAATCATGCTTTTGGTCATACAACTTCTGCTCAATCTCAGGCGAGAGCACTATTCTCTCTCCCAAATCTTCCGCAGACATATCGTCTCGCAGGGATATAGGCTCAATGCAAATAATGCATTGTGCCATGATATGGCCTTCATCAAATTGATCCCTGCTTCGAATATCGACAAGTAGAAGACTCAGAGCACGTGAGCCCATCTTAAGATATTCATACAGTTGTTCGGCACTGACAGTTGTCGAATTAGGAATGAGAGGTCCACTGCTCGTGATGTTCTGTTCAGGTTGAGAGTTGTGGTCTAAGGTATAATTGTTAACCTCAGGCGGGGAAAAGTAATTCGTTCTATCGTCGGCTGTCAAAGGCGATCGAGCGGACTGAGAGGTTGAAATGGTGGAGTCTCTCCTTCCGCTAAAGTATGAGGATCCACGCGAGGCCAACAATGGCGGGTTGTTCGTAGATATTGTGTCAGCGCTGCGTGCGGGACTGTAAATTGCGTCTGGTGGTCTTGGCATCGCGGGAATAGCTGTGTCCATATCGAGGATAGGTTTCTCTACCTTACCAGGAGCAGATGGCATCTCCCTCGGCCCAAGAGGACGCACGCTGCTAGCACCATATTTTGCTGGCGCCGCTACCGAACTGTCTTGATGTGGGATAGGTTGGGTGCGGATTCGAGGATCTTGAGCTGGTATGGAATTGTTGAGACTTCTCAGTCTGGCGAAACGTGCAGCCAAGTCATGTTCGGATGAGCTAACTGGTGTCTGAATGGAATTTCCATGTAAGCCTTGCGGCTTTGGTTGTATAGGTGGCTTTGCTCGGTTCCCCAGTGCTCCCAAGCCGGTGGGAGGTTGCTGTTCTTCGCTACGACGTGCACCAGCTACCAACCCGTTCGCGAGCGCAGTCCGTCCATCGCTACCGATACCTGAACGACCTTCTTTGCCAACTCCCGCCGCAATGGGCTTTGACGCAGATGGTTTCACCCCGCTCTTCGCATTATTCTCCTTGATCAATTCTTTGACTTCCTCGAATTTCGGATGATGCATGTTGATCCGCTTCTTCAGTCCGGCATAGAGCCGGTGCAGCTCTCCCCTGTCCGTTTGTAATTCGTGGTAGTTCGCATTCTGGGGAATGTAGTTGACCGCTATGATAGAAGCTATGATGTACTCTTGGAGGGCTAAATCAGGCCGCTTGAAGTCGAGGTATGTTTCCGCTTGTTTCGCTGCCGTTTCCCCAGCTTGTAGCAATTTCCGTATGGAGGAACCAGGGGCGATTTCTGGTTTTGCACGCACCAGGTCATCTAGATGTGGGAAAGCTCGACTGCCACCTTTCATCGTATGTGCGCCGTTGATTCCCTCGCCATTTGTAGAACTGACTGGGCCAAATCCATTGACGGAAGTGGCTCGCAAGTGGGGTCCACCGATGGCCGCTGGACTCATGGCTACAAATGTTCGAAATTCCGCAGAAGCATCCCGATGTGGTGTAATATACAAGGATATCTGATTGTTAGTCCGACAGTGGGTTCGTACTCCGGAGAGGAAGAAAAGAATAAGAATTTGGACTCTCGAGATTCAATGGGGGCTGCTCTAGCGCTTCTAGTGGCGGAGACTTGAAAGAGGTCAGCGTTTAAAAGTAAGTCATAAAGCCCGATGAACTAGAACAAAAGGCCGCGATGCAGATCCGCGGAACTCTGATTATTGTTGCAGTTGTCTTTGTTGCACGTATGCGTATGCGCCACATGCATTCTTTGAGAATCGAAATTCCCTATGTGGCTCCCGCCCACCAAAGACTGGATTTTGATATGTCGGCACGGACGAAGTTTGTCGACGAGTACCGTTGTATCGCAAGTCGTGCGTAGTTTTACTGGGGCCCCAAGGCAGAGAGAGTTGCTATACTTAGACAATTCAAACTAACTTACTCCGAGATCGTGAAGATAAAGATACCCAAGTTTAGCAGCAATCGATGTAGATGTATCTCGCCTCCCAGGAGCTGTGAATCATGAACACAGACTATAATTGTAAGGCAACTCCGTGATTTTGATATGCACACCCTAAAGTCCCACTCCACGTGATTTGCCATAGCTTGCCCAAGTTACTAATCGGGTGGAAGCTCAAGGTCCCGCCTACGTACCCGTAGTAGGTAGCTACCTTTCCATCAAGCACCTCACCCACACGCTACGATATTTCGTGCAAATCTATAAAAGCGAATCATTCGAAAATACTGGAGGTTTCTTACGCTATATTTCTCGATCAATATCTTCAAGGAGCATCGGTAGTCGACCGCAAATATCGTACATCTATCATCTGAACAAGATCCCGTCATCGCCAGTCGCCAGTCGCCAGACGCCAGACGCCAGCCGCCAACATGATGGCAGGATGGTTTGCCTCCAACTCTGCTCTTGATGAGCAGATTGAGAAGGCCACCAGCTCTTCCTTGTTGGTCTTGCAAGATGTCATATTAGGATAATTTCTTGCTAACTAGAGCAGAGAAGACATTGCACTCAACCTCGAAATATCCGACATAATACGATCGAAAACGGTGCGCGCAAATGAAGCCATGCGATCTCTTAAACGGCGCATAGGCAACAAGAACCCCAATTTTCAGCTTAGTGCTTTGAACGTGAGGATATACTGAGGTCCATAAAATCCTCCTATTGCTGATGGAATTTCTAGCTCACAGACACATGCGTGAAGAATGGCGGTTCACATTTCCTGGTCGAAATTGCGTCGCGAGAGTTCATGGATAATCTGGTTTCACTTCTCAAAGCATATGGCGGGGCTGCGGTCAACGACGACGTGAAGAACAAGATATTAGAGCTTATTCAGAGCTGGGCTACAGCAACAGAGGGTCGCAATGAACTATCATATATCGGAGAAACTTACAGGAGCTTACAAAGAGATGGATTTAGATTTCCTCCAAAGACTGATGTTGCCAGCAGTATGCTGGATAGTAGTGCGGTTCGTATCTCCTTCCATGCGCAGTCAATAATGCTAATTCTTTTCAGCCGCCTGAATGGATAGACTCGGACGTCTGCATGCGTTGTCGAACAGCCTTCAGCTTCACAAATCGCAAACACCATTGTCGAAATTGCGGAAATGTCTTCGATCAACAATGCTCGACCAAAACCTTACCTCTTCCACACTTTGGGATCATGCAGCCAGTTAGGGTTGATGACGGTTGCTACCTGAAGTTGACCGATAAATCCTCGAGAATCCCATCATTTACGAACGATCGATCACAAGCTCATGCATCACATAAACACAAATCACATTCGTCGTCCATGCAGCCTAGAAACGCGCGGGTTGACGATGGCTTTGATGAGGATCTTAAGCGCGCTCTTGCGATGAGTCTTGAAGAGGTCAGTGGTCATGCAGGCGCAGGCTATGTCCCGCAATCAAAAATCCAGCCCGCCGCAGTCACCCATGCACAGACTACCAAGAATGCGACAGCAGCTACACCGTCCAAACCGGCCGAGGAGGAAGACGATGATCTAAAGGCGGCCATTGCAGCGTCGCTTGCTGATATGGAGGAGCAGAAGAGAAAGCATACCGCTACTATTAAAGAGCAATCCTCGAACGCTGAATCGACTAGTGCTCCAACTCCTTTTGCTCTGCACAAGAATGATTATGAGCTTACACCTGTTGAAGCTGAGAATATCAATCTTTTCTCTACTTTAGTGGACAGATTGCAAACGCAGCCACCTGGTACAATATTGAGGGAGCCCCAAATACAAGAACTTTACGATAGTATTGGAGCACTGCGCCCCAAGCTTGCTCGAACTTATGGAGAAACTATGAGCAAACATGGTATGTAACCATCATCCGAAACCACCTATGATCCAGACTGATATCTTGCAGATGCTCTACTTGATTTACATGCTAAACTATCGACGGTTGTTCGATATTACGATCGCATGCTTGAAGAGCGTCTATCAAATACTTACAATCAACACAGTATAGGAGCCTATAATGTTCCTCATACGCCTAGCATGTACCCTAGTATTCCTTCTAATGTCGTCAATGGTCCTGGAGGTGCAGAAAGTTTCTACACCGGCGCCCCCCAGCAAGAGCCTTATGGTCGTCCGCAGTCGACCTACTCCTACACCTCAGCTCCGCAACAATTTAATGAATACAACAAAAGAGCTTCGGTTGCTACCCCTAACTATCCGGCGCCCGATATGCGCAATGAGAATTATGCACAGTATCCTCCTCAACAAGGACAGCAAATTCAGCGCCAACATACAGGGAGTTGGCAAGCGTCTGGTCCCAATCCTACGCAATATGCGTCGCAACCGGCTCCATACTCACAGGAGGCTCCACCGCAACAACAGCAACAGCAGCAGCAATCAGTCCCACCTGCAGCACAGCCGAGTGCCCCCCCTCAAGCTCCCTCAAACTTTGCGCCTTCAGAAACAGCTAGCACGCCGTCAGCTGATCATGCTGCACTTTACTATGGTGGAAACGTCCCATCCCAGGCCCAACCACCGCCGGAGCAAGTTAACCCTCACTATCAACAGGCTCAAGCACCACCCCAATTTTCTTCCACGGCTCTAAACGAATCTTCGCAACAAATTCCTCAACAATCCTCAAAACCACAAGAACAATCATTATATTCCCCGCCGCAACAACCGGCAGGTTATTGGTCATCCCAACAGCAAGCGCCAACACCACAGCCGTCATGGGCGCCTCCACCTGGCTCGACATACAATGGCTATACTCAAGAGTCATTTCCATCCGCACCTCATCATGCACCGCAACCTAAAGTAGTCGAAGAAAGTCTTATAGACCTCTAAAATATCAAGTTTTACGGCGAGGCGTTTCGTGCGGCATTTTGTAACTGTCAATACCTCTCTTTGGATTGCGAAACGTATTTCGGCGTAGGGATTCAAGGTTGAACGGGTTCATTGATATAATGGGGTGCAGTGTTTTACTCTGTAGGAGACAATAATTGTACATTGATAGTTTGACGATAGTTTTCTAAGGTGTTGCGCCAATACATTGATCTTTATAGCAAACAATTTACTTTCAGCTCGCATCTGACCAAGTTTGTCCATCATGTGAGATATGTACCTTTCGTGACGATAGCATGCATCAAACGACCGGTTGTTCTTGTCAGGGCCGGCGATGTCGCAGGCCATAATCTCCAACTCATGCTGACGGTGGCGGGTAAGAGACTTCGAAGCACACACTTGCAAGTCATCCGGCAAGCTACTTAGCTACCCAAAAGCACACCAAATCAGAAACTAGTATAGTAAATCCATATCCAGTAGAGTTTGGTTATAACCACCTAAATTCATGTTTTAGTACTCTGCGACTGCTCAAAAGTCAGGAATCTGAGATATGAGTATCTAGTTAACTGTGATTTATTGATCTGATTAAGAAAATATTACAGTCCTTGTTAACAATTATTTTGAAAAGCGTTTCGACTTATTGTGGTGTAGATAAGAAGACTTTTAGATCGGATTCTGGTGCTGATACAAAATACCATGACCCAACTCCGCGCTCATGGCGGGGTGTGGCGGAGTGTGGCTGATGACCAGAACAGCTAACTTATCGCTTATCGGGTTATGATGATGAATGAGAAGCGCAACCCCACTATGCACTTTCATGGAAACTCTTCGCTCACTCTAGCATACTTGACTGTTAAGCTACCTTGTTTAGAATATTTTCATTTCGACTGATCGCCTTCCCGAAACTCCTTTAAATCGAATAGAAGTCCTAAATATCTACAATTTTCTATGCCGCAACACTACCTCACTTGAAGATCAACCGCAGCACTACCTCAACTTGGATATCAAATTGAATTACTGAGAACCATTTACTCGCCCTCTTAAAATGTCGCGCCACAAGCTTGTGAAGAATCTTGACCTCGATGCTGAGCTGGATGATTTCGATGGCGGAGATGACTATGGCTATGATGAAGATGTCGCAGCAGATGGAGGTATGGTGGGGCTCAGGCTCTTCAATGTATATACCTGTTGAACAGCAGCTAACCAAGCAATAGAACTCAGCGAAGAAGACAAAGGTTCTATGACCAATCAAGCATGCGAATTCCAAACTGACCATCACAATAGAACAAATGCGATTAGGAACGATAAAAGTTCGAGAAGCACTACCTGCGAACGCCAATAATGTTACAGACAGCCAAATACAAGAAGCTTTATGGCACTATTATTACGACGTTGGAAAGTCTGTGTCCTATCTGGTTAATACATACGCGCCCCGCTCCCCGAAGGCTCCTAAGAAATCTGGTGGAGGTAAAGCTACAGGTACGTCACTTTCGTTTGAGGCTGGAAATTTGTTGCGCCAGTGGGGTTTTGTGCATCCCTTTGGAAAGAAGGTGGGTTTTTCCCATTCTTTATAGAGAATCGTCAGAGGTTACATTTCGGCTAACAGTAAGATAAAGAACCTAGATGCTCGTCGGTGCAAGCCTGTACCAAGCCTTTCTCCGTCTCCGAATTTTTCAAGGACATGCCATGGCTTAATGTACCCCAAGAACGTCAAGCTATTTTCATACCTCCCACGTATCCTAGAGGTGGACTACTAGGAGGTTCCTCGAATGATACTCCCAAGATGTCGAAACTACAGGCTTTAGCAGCAGCTCGCAAGAAGAAGGCACAGGAGCAGAAGGGTTCTACTTCCGAAGTAGAGAAACCGATGGCAAATCTTTCACTCAATTCGTCAGACGAGCAAAAGCCAAGCTCTGCAGCTGAGAGAACACCTGAAAGTGCGGATAGTTCGACACCAAAACAACGAGGATTTCCACTCCGGAAGCGCAAAGATTCAAATCCACACGAGAAAATATCCAAACAGCAACCCTCGTCACGAGATGTCGTCGTACCTGAGAGCTCTCACCTTGACGCATCCCCTGTTTATCAAGCACCTCCTTCGGCCTTTGCAAGCACGATGTTTCAAACAGCTGAACCACGCCCTGCACCGCCACTGGACAACAAATTTACCATGCCTTACATTTCAAATCCTATCGCCATGCCTGCTAATCCGTTTGCAGGACCTAGTCCAGATGATGTCGTTATAGCAGCTCAGTCGAAAGGTTCGACACATTCTGCAAGATCAAAGAGTTGAGACTAACCATGCAGCAGCGGCTGGTAAGGGTAGTAAGGGCCCCTCCAAAACAAACGGGGAGAAGAAAGCAGCTCAAATAGCCAATGGTGTTGAAGCAATGAAACTGGATGAGACGCCGAAGGCAAGGAGTAAGAATTTGGATGTTCTAGCAGAGTTCGAGAAGAAAAACTCGAAGAATGCCGCAAATTTTGTCGTCATAGGTATGAAAGAACCCAACTTGAAAATGTTCAAAGGTCCTAATACAAGCAGGACACGTTGATGCTGGCAAGAGTACTCTTATGGGTCGCCTTTTATATGATCTGAACGTTGTGGACCAAAGAACTGTGGAGAAGTACCGCAAGGAAGCAGAAAAAATGGGCAAATCCTCCTTCGCCTTTGCTTGGGTCCTCGATCAAGGCAGTGAAGAACGCGAAAGAGGTGTGACAATTGACATTGCTACGAACCAGTTCGAGACAGAAAAGACAGCTTTCACAATTCTTGATGCTCCAGGCCATCGAGATTTTATACCGAACATGATCGCTGGAGCGAGTCAAGCTGACTTTGCCGTCTTGGTTATTGACGCAAGTACCGGATCTTTTGAGTCTGGCTTGAAAGGCCAAACCAAAGAACACGCATTACTCGTGCGAAGTATGGGTGTTCAGCGCATCATCATAGCCGTCAATAAGCTTGATACGGTTAGCTGGTCACAGGAGCGATTCGATGAAATATCCCAGCAGGTATCTGCATTCCTTACAGCTGCCGGCTTCCAAGAGCGGAACATCAAGTTCATACCTTGTTCTGGGCTTCATGGTGACAATATCGCAAAGCGCTCATCAAATGCGTCATCTTCATGGTACACAGGACCGACTCTCGTCGAAGAACTGGACAATTCGGAGCCTATAGCCAGAGCATTAGACAAGCCTCTGCGCTTGACAATCAACGATATTTTCCGAGGTGGAGTTCAGAATCCCCTGAGCATATCTGGGCGTATTGAGGCTGGAACCCTCCAGGTTGGCGATCCACTTCTCGCGCAACCCAGCAACGAAAAATGCTTCATCAAAGGAATTGAAGTTGACAATGAGGGTGCGGATTGGGCTGTGGCTGGTCAAAATGTCATATTGCATCTCAGTGACATTGATCCAGTCCACCTGAAGGTTGGTGACGTTTTATGTCCACCGGGTCAGCCCATCAAGAATATCAAATCTTTTACGGCAAAGATATTAGCATTCGAGTTCTTGACTCCGATGCAGATTGACGTACACAAAGGACGATTACATAACCCGGGGAAAGTCAAGGAAATCGTAGCAGTGCTAGACAAGTCTACAGGGCAGATCGTAGGGAAGAAGAAGCCAAGAATTGTCAAGCCGGGGCAAGTGGCGAGAATTGTGGTCGAGCTGGAGACGTCGGTGCCGTTAGAGGCACCATCACGTGTTGTGCTTAGAAGCAACGGAGAGACGATAGCAGCGGGCTTGCTGGAGTAATTCAACACTGAGCACTGGGGTGGTATATAATCTGAGTTGTATCTACGCATAGCATTAGCATGTTACTGGGTTCTTGGGTGGAAAAGAGATTTAGGATGAAACACCTTAATTGAAGAAATGTCAGTTGAGCATAGGGCTCTATGCCCGGAATTATATACTTTTCGTCTGTTCTCATACCATGTCTCTAACTAAGTGCTATTTCGTCCGTAGCCCACGAAGGAATGAAACTTAAAAACCTTAATAGTACTACGACGGTGTATCTTCATGAAGGACCTATCTGGTTGTGATTGAGAGTCCAGATATTCCTCAATTGCTTCCTCTGTATCATTATCATAAACGCTCTCATTCTGGCCGGAGAAACTCCCCTCTGACTCCATGTTGGGAGGCGGGGTTACGAGAAGAGCGCTCCTAAAAAGCGCTCCTGACATAAGAATGAGTCAAGTAAACCTCTTTATATAGAGCATTCACCAAAATGGCAAATGAATCAGGAGCAAGTACGGCAAGAAGATGTCTTGAAGAAAGGACAGATATATGTTTGAGGATCCTTGGAGGTCATTCACAATGTTGGTCTTGGCGGGGCCGCGGTGGGATGCATATCGAAATGTGTTCATTTTACAGTACTGTTTCCGTTTGAGTCTAAAACTAAGTGAAGTTCCGTCACACATGAGTCAGTCTTTTGTAAAATGTTGCGGGCATTTATGGGTTGAGTGAGGTTGGAATATGCTTGCATTCTGTAGTCTGGATTGCATTACCCGGGGTTGGCTGTCGAGAATATTCCATCTCGTGTGGAGTAAGGTGGTGGCACGTTATTCAGCCTCAATTTGATACAGATTTGGGTACGGATTGCCTCGTCTAGAATCCTTAATATTGGGAATTTGCTGCCACGTAACTGTCCGCATGAATTTCCCCGAATTTCGGGATTATTGATCATGAGAAAGTGTCCTCTTGATCATCTCGATCTGGTAGGTAATTCTCTTACTAGTTAGCAGCTAAGCACAAAAACAATTAATACGTTCCATGGTTGACTTTGCCTGAAGTTCGGATGGTGTTTGAATGGTGCAGGTGTCCTTTTCCATAAGCTTCTGCCGCATTAACCTTTTTCCGTGCCAATCACTTAGCCGGACCAATCAAAACCGTCCGAGGTTCAATTCGGACAGATTTCCATTTCGACCAGTACCTTTGATAAAGTCGAGCATTCTCCCACTTGCTGGAGACTTTTTCTTCTACTCTAAGAAACTACTTTCCCTTCGACAATCACATACAATTTCCTAAAGTCATCTTGGTAGAAACTATCATCATGGCAAGCGGAAACAGATCTTCCCTCTTTGTAGGGTTGTCTGCTCTTTTCTATCTTGCACTTTTATTCTCTCCCCTCGCTTTCTTCCAAACAGCCCACGCACAGTCCGATCAGGACCCATTACAAGCCAGTTATGGCACAGGTATGTTCCCCAAAAACTACCCTCGCACAGCAATGCCCACAATGCTAACTACTGCTGAAAATAGTCATCGGTATCGATCTTGGAACCACATACTCTTGCGTCGGTGTGATGCAAAAGGGAAAAGTTGAAATTTTGGTAAACGACCAGGGACACCGTATTACTCCTTCATATGTCGCCTTCACCGATGAGGAACGTTTGGTCGGAGACGCAGCCAAGAACCAGGCTGCCGCAAACCCAAAGAACACCATCTTTGATGTTAAGTGAGTTTTACAACTGCCCATCTACCCCGCCAACAGTCGAAAACTAACATCTGTCCTTTAGACGTATGATTGGCCGAAAGTTCAACGACAAAGATGTTCAAGGTGACATGAAGCACTTCCCCTTCGATGTTGTTGAGAAAGCTGGCAAACCTTCCGTACAAGTCGAAACTCAAGGTGGAAAGAAGACCTTCACTCCAGAAGAGATCTCCGCCATGATTCTTGGTAAAATGAAGGAAGTCGCCGAATCATACTTGGGAAAGAAGGTCACCCACGCTGTTGTTACAGTTCCAGCCTACTTCAATGACAACCAAAGACAAGCAACCAAAGACGCCGGTACCATTGCCGGTTTGGAAGTCCTCCGTATCGTCAACGAACCTACCGCCGCAGCTATTGCCTACGGTTTGGACAAGACTGAAGGAGAACGTCAAATCATTGTCTACGATCTCGGTGGAGGAACTTTCGATGTTTCCCTTCTTTCTATTGACCGTGGTGTTTTCGAGGTTCTTTCCACCGCCGGTGACACTCACTTGGGAGGAGAAGATTTCGATCAAAGAGTCATCAACTACTTCGCTAAGAAGTACAACAAGGAGAACAGCGTCGATATCACCAAGGATCTCAAGACCATGGGTAAACTCAAGCGTGAAGCTGAGAAGGCCAAGCGTACTCTTTCTTCCCAAAAGACTACCCGCATTGAAATCGAAGCTTTCCACAACGGCAACGATTTCTCTGAAACCCTCACCAGAGCTAAGTTCGAAGAGCTCAACATGGATCTCTTCAAGAAGACCCTCAAGCCTGTTGAACAAGTTCTCAAGGACGCTAAAGTCAAGAAGAACGAGGTCGATGACATTGTCTTGGTCGGTGGTTCTACTCGTATTCCAAAGGTTGTAGAACTTATCGAGGAATACTTCGGTGGTAAGAAGGCCAGCAAGGGTATCAACCCTGATGAGGCCGTCGCTTTCGGTGCCGCCGTTCAAGGTGGTGTTCTTTCCGGAGAAGAAGGTACTGATGACATTGTTCTCATGGACGTCAACCCATTGACTCTTGGTATTGAGACCACCGGCGGTGTCATGACTAAGTTGATCCCAAGAAACACTGTCATCCCTACCCGCAAATCTCAGATCTTCTCCACAGCCGCCGACAACCAACCCGTAGTCTTGATCCAAGTCTATGAAGGAGAGCGTGCTCTTACCAAAGACAACAACAACCTTGGTAAATTCGAATTGACCGGTATTCCACCAGCACCACGTGGTGTTCCTCAAATTGAAGTTTCCTTCGAACTTGACGCCAACGGAATCTTGAAGGTTACCGCTGGTGACAAGGGTACCGGAAAGTCCGAGTCCATCACTATCACCAACGATAAGGGACGTCTTACTCAAGAGGAGATCGACCGCATGGTCCAAGAGGCTGAGAAATATGCCGACGAAGACAAGGCCACCAAGGAGCGTATTGAGGCACGAAACGGTCTTGAGAACTATGCTTTCAGCTTGAAGAACCAAGTCAACGACGAGGAAGGTCTCGGTGGCAAGATCGATGAGGATGACAAGGAGACCGTAAGTTATACCCAATCTCATGCAGACATAATATATACTAACACTTAAATCAGATCCTCGACGCTGTCAAGGAAGCTACCGAGTGGCTTGAGGAGAACGCCGCCACCGCCAACGCTGAAGACTTCGAAGAACAAAAGGAGAAGCTTTCAAACGTCGCTTACCCAATCACCAGCAAATTGTACAGTGGACCAGGAGGACCAGGTGCCGATGATGAGCCAGAGGGACACGATGAGTTGTAGATGACATAAAGACCATGTGTTTTTGATTTTTTCAGGGTTGTTTAAAGAGATAGTGGTCGGAAACTGTAATCTCTGGGCGTCTTATCAAAAGAAAATAAATCGTTTCAAATTTACATTTTTTTATTTTAAAAGGAAGATTGTTTGCATTTCTTCAGTTGTGTGTATTCTTGGTTTGATTCCTGCTGCATGGGCATATGGATGACGGAATGGATGGAGAGAAAGGAAGTCTTTGATACATTTCTTGCGATGTGTAAGATAATGGTTGATAGATTTGGACGAATGTCAAGATTGTGAAAAAGATCTATTCGTGCTGTGTTTAACTTATTGATCTGAGTTTTTGAATCCTGGTTCTCTTCTCATGTTTGATCCGCGAGTGACTGGCATTTCATTACATTCGAAAGTATAAGTCTCATTCCCTTTTGTCTATATCATCGCTGGGTACAAATGGGCACGATACACTTGCTATGTAAATATATCGCATCCTAACCTATCAGGAAGAACGATACCATGGACGAGAATATGTGAATCCGTAGGTCCCGCCCTAGCTGCAGCAATCACGCGCCTAGACTCCTGGGTGGTATACATCCACTCACTTAACGCAGCAAATAACTCCCGTCCAGCAAGCAGACCCTACTTGAGAGAAATCTTGAGACTGACTACATTGAACTTCATTCAGCGAAGCAAGAACGACACTGCCGGTGTCGTCCGACTATAAAATTATAAACAGAATTATTGAAATACATCAACCACATCCGTTAATATACAAACACCCACTGCCTCCAATCAACGTCTAGGGTCGACCTCCAAAATCGGTCCCGTATACACATGTCTACCATGCACAACCCAATAAATCAGACTCAAGCTCAGCGTACCGAAGAACACCACCACAGACCAATTCATCGACGCCGGGGTAGGATTCGCTGCACCGGGCCAGAAGGAAAAGAAGACGCCGATGACGCTGTAGATTAGGGATCCTATAATAATGGGAATACCCGCGCGCCCGAGATGGAAGGGCCCGTAGGTCATTTCTGTGGTGAGACGTTTGTGGAGGAGGACGCATGCGGAGATGCCGAAAGAGGTGTAGAAGCCGGCTATGACGAGGGAGGTAAGGGCGTTGAAGGCGGCGGTGGAGCCGATGTTGATGAGGGCTAGGAGGGTGCTGATGAAGGCGGTCAGGGCAATACAGTAGATTGGAAGAGCGGATTTCGTTCGGACCTAAGAGAGTTTGATTAGTGCTGCTGCTGGATGACCCGAGGCTTGGAAAACTCACTTGAACTAGAACGGTATATCCGGGGATACCCTTCTCACGAGCAAAAGCCCAGAGCATACGAGATGCTGTTGCAAGAGATGCAATGGTAGCGAAAAGCATTGCTGCAACAATTATTGATGTCTGAATACTGTTAGTTGTTGTCCGGCTTGGAAATCAACTAGCTGGCTGTCTCGAAAAAGGGGCTGGTTTGAGAAGTAACATACCATGGCTGTTGCTCCGGCATTTGATCCAGTAGCATCATGGAAGACTTGGATGAATGGGAAGCCGGTAGGAGAAGCTAGAACTTCGTCCACGTTGCCCATACTGAACAAGATTGCGAGCACCATACCAAATCCTAGAAGGCCGTTGATACCTACTGAAGCGATCATACTCTTCGGGATGACCTCATCTGCTGATTCGATTTCCTCCGCTGCAAAGAAAAATAGGTTAGCCAATAATGCATGCAGCAAATTTGCAAGAAAAACTTACCCATATGACTAGCAGCATCACAACCAATAAATCCAAACATGCCAGTAGACAATCCAATCATAAATGAAAGGCCCTGAGAGCCCCATTCACCTCCATCCACGAACGTCGCAAAAACATCCTTCGCAGAGACGTGTGGCGCCAAATAGGTCAATGGAATAAGGATGCAGAAGAAGCCCACCACATGAATTACCAACACCAGGGACTCAAATCGAGGTAGCAGGCGGGCGAGCCATGTGTTGACCAGAAGTGCAAGTGAGACGAAAGCATACAGCAGCAAAGTTCCATGCCAACGTTGATAGCCATAACTTGGGCAGTTCAAGACCAGAAGACCTTGAATCATGGTGCCCCCTAGGAAGGCGGAGCTAGCAAGACAAGCTTGATATGCGATGACAGTAACCCATCCAGTCATGTAGCTGAGGAATTTCGAACACCAAGGAGGAGATAATATGGCTACCCTGAGAGAATGTAAGTTCATATCTTCGGCGCAAAATGAGTGCACTTATTACCAATTATATTGACCTCCAGCAAGTGGTACCCTAATGCGATGTGAGCAATCTGAATATCTGGTGGTCTTGAGAGAATGCGCTATGCTCACATTGATGCCATTTCGCCCATGACCAGAGCTTGGAGAGCGCTCCCAATCCACGCAAAGATAAACCCGTAAACGAGCCCGGACGGCCCACCATTGGTAAGTCCCAATTGGAAAACTCTATTCGAAATATCAGCAACATGTTCAGAGTATTTGGTGAGTATGGGATCTCGCAGACGTTAGAGTGCCTTCCCATGTTATCATCAATGTACAGGTGAGTCCAATGATAGATATCAGACCAAAACTACGCTGCCAGACTTATCAGTGTCTATCATTATCAAACCGCTGGATCTTAGACATACTAACCTTCAACTGTTGCTTCTTTCCGAACTTTGCAAGAACCGCTTCATCGTGGCCATATTTACTATTCTCATACGATCTAGGACTTTTGCCGTCCCTTATCTCATGAGATGTCGTTATTGAGCCTTTGACATTTGCTTCTTCGTCGGAAGGTAGCACAAACATCGGAATCCCTTCCGAGTGTGCCATTATTAAGCGTGTAGATGGGATGAAAACGGATGAAAATGTCTCGCAACGGACCAACGTAGTGTGCGCGCTGCGTGTTGCGTGTTGTGCATTGCCTTAAGGCAAGAGAGTATTTAAGAAGATGCTCGTGGACCAGACGCTCAAGATGAAATTTCCCACTCTTGCCTCCAGCAGGAAGTGCGCTCCCGCATGTACACCAGTTACAGTATGAGGAACCGAGAGGCTAGGCATTAAGCACGGAAGTCGAAACCCAGGAGGTTAGGAGGAGGTGGGAAGAAGATTGCGAACCATTGTGTTTGGGATTGCAAGGATTGGTGTATTGGTGCATTGGTGCGACGAGGACGAGGCCTGTTCAGATCGATTCTCGAAGCCGGGAGATCAGCCTCTAATTTCGAGAACGGACCGAGGGTTTTCTTGTGCAGCCCTCAAGGTAGGGTCCCACGGCCCCACGGTCCCATTGCATCTCAGCTCGCCTCTCCACCCACACAAGAGGAAGTTGGGCTGCGGCCACGACTATGCTGGAACACAAATACTACAAATACCTCCTTCGGTCGCTTGCTGATGGCACATATGGTCGCGTGGCAATCGACGACTTCCAACTTGTGGTCCGCGGTGAGAGCACTTCTACCTCCCCATACTTTCATGGCGGGCTCCAGAATGCAACGGTTCACGGAACCCTCTGCTTCGTAAGCACTACCACAGCTATGCATGAACGCGAACCTCTCCCCCATCGCCCGAGTCGCAGCTTCGGGGGAATTTCCTCATCGTGGCAGCACTCCCCGTATGCAAGCTTGCTTTTTCTTCTCGGCTATAAGGTCGACGGGTGTGGCATGATTTAGGTCAGTCCGCATCCATCGAGGTAATATGTCGGCCGTACGATTCTTGCATTTCCGAAGGGTATAATGCAATCCTGTTGGCTGAATGACATGGCTTGTGGCGGGATAGAGTTAGGTGATTGGTAGCACGATAAATACCTAGTCTTGCTCGTCTTGCTAGTCTTGTGTACCCTAGTGCAACTGCCGGGTCGTCCCAAAGGGTTAATTCATACGTAAAGCGTTTGGCTCCGGGCTGGTACCGGTTGCCTCCGGGCTGGCTCTAGGTAATTTTCTAATTTTCCACCACTGAATACGGAAGTCCTACCGAGAAAACTGCAACGTAAACCCACAAAATATTCTCGCGCAAACAATGCTTCCTCTTTATGGCTGCCCTTGCCATTGATTGATAATAATTTGGAAAGATACGATTTGCTTATTATGTTGGTAGGGATCAGGAGACGTCCTCCTTTGTATCTTGCATTAGAACCATAGCAGGGAGCTACGGGATGGTACCTCCCTAGTTACCCGGAGCTTCCAATTTCTTGGCACTATCAAGCTGATGCGACCCCACGGAATTCTCCAAAATGCTTTCTCTGAAGCCTAGGAATTCTAAGGTTATGTGGAACAAGCTTCGAATCATTGGATCATTGGGTCGCAATTGCCAGGTGGTAGTAGGAAGGAAAACGGGTGCTGTAGTGCAGTCCAATCCAATAATATCCAGCCCAGCCTGCCCAGCCTGCCCAGCCCAGTAAAATCCCTTCATATAATCAGATATGCTTTTTCATACCTAGACGATGATACTGTGATGCATATCCGCTGCGCCAAGGTAACAATGTCGTATGGCCAGGACACCAGAAACCATCCGCCATACATTTCTTATCACACGCACTTCCACCGTTGCACATCTTTTAAGCGGGAAATTTCTTGCGTTCGGCGTAAGAAATTGGTGGGAGACTCGGCAAGAAGCCAAAAATGGTGCGCTGGTGGGCAGCCTAGAAGGAGCAATAATCCCTTATCCTGTCCTACGCTGCTCGTTAAGTGATTTCTCACAAGGAGGAGCACCCGCGAGGTACCGAATGTTGGATACGGTTTTTACGTTCACCTGGGAGGGTTACCACAGACTCATAGTATCTGTTACCTATCTATCTCTATCCATTGATTGACTGCTGTTTCAATCCCCTTCACATCCCTACCGGCATGGAGTTACTTTTTGATGAGCTCTGAGTTGAACGACGCTTCCAGCATACGATTTCTTACATGTAGGGAGGGGTGCCTACGAGCTTGGTTTGCGCATTTTGGAAAATTTAGAACTCCGAATCTTATGCATTAATTTGAATTGTCGTTTTTGCATTTCACACTGCGTGCATTTTCACATCGAAGACCATTTCACATCTTTATTAGAAGATACCTTCCTCGAAGGTTGGTCTTGCGACAAGATATGCCTACATCTGGGCTTCAGATAACGGCGGACAATCGGGGGCCATGGATAAATATCATAGTATGGATACTACTGGTGGTGATGTGTCTAGCGACGTCGGTCAAGATATTTGTGAAATGGACTATGGCCAAAAGATTTGACTTGGACGATTTATTTATGCTTCTTGGGATGGTCAGTTCGTCAACTCTCCCGGTATCCGAGATTTACTGACGATTCCGGTAGATCATCACTATCGGCTACGACATCGCCGTTTCTATGCAAGTTGCCGGTGGGCTAGGACAACATCAGTCGACATTATCAGAGTCACAACTCATCAAATACCAAAAGGTTCGATCTTCATTTCCATATTCTATCAAGTCTAACGAATACCACAGGCGAGCTATGCATCGCAAGTTCTCATACCGCTGTCCCTCTGCATGGCCAAGCTAGTCCTGCTCCAATTTCTCCGAGCTCTTGGTCGTCAAGATATGCGGAGAAACGTAACAGACATCATAATCCTCTTCACAATCGTCACATACATCGTCCTGATGTTCCCCATTTTCTTCCAATGCCCACTACCAGATACGTGGAAAGTTCTTTCGCCGCAATGCTTCAACCAGGTATGTTAGATTCCGTAAAATGACCTCAACTTTACATACTTACATTCTATAATAGACTGCTTTCTGGACTGCTTTCAGCGTAATCGATATTATCTCTGACCTTTCAACTATCGGGCTACCTATCTTTCTTCTCCACGACATAAGACTTAAAACGCGGCAAAAGTACACCACCATCGCCACATTCGGCACTCGAATCCTGTAAGTCGACCCCCATCCCCCCTTTTCCTATATTCCTCCTCCCTCCCATCCCTCCCCCATCTCCTCCCCTCACTAACCCACTCCCTAGCATAATCCCCCTCACCATCTTCCGCCTAATCTACCTCCACCGCACCCCCTCCCCCAGCCAAAACCCCGACTACACCTCCCAGGCCTTCACCCTGCACCTCCTCACCGCGATCCTCCTCAACCTCAGCTCCACACTCACCGTAATCCCCTTCGTCAATCCCATAATGAACGGCCTGCAAACCAACATCCTCACCTCAAAAATCGGTCTCGGGACGCTAACATCCGCACACTCGCGCACCAACTATCCCTCGATCCTCGGCGCCGGCGCCTATCCATTGAAGCACTTCCGGCAGAAGATGGGGCTGGGGAGTTCGGTTTCTGGGAGTGGGATGGAGAGTGGAAGTGGGAGTGGAAATGGAAGGAGGTGGGCTGGGCTGGGACATTCTGCGACGGCGACGACGACGATGGGGGTGGGAGAGGGGGAGAGGGGGGAGGATGGCTTATGGAGGAAGAATTCGGGGGCGTCGGATAAGAGGATGATTATTACGCAGGAAACGACGGTAGCAGTGCAGTATGGGGATGCGGAGGGGGAGACGGAGGATGTGAGGAGGAGTCAGAGTCATAGTCAGCTCTCAGGTTGATGATCTTGGTAGGTCATATTAAAGCGGATCGATCGTAGGTGATTTGATATCTTCTAATGTTAATTGAGCGAATTGCTTTGACACAGGGAATATGTGCTTCTCCACATCTCGTTCCATTTCCATCAATTCTTCCTATCCACACATGTAAAGAAACCCCAAACTGCAAGAATATGCCAGATTCCTCGATTCTCTATATCTAGAGTTCTCGCTACAACGGCCCAGATCTGGCAAAGTAGAAAGCAAATCGATCAGTCAATCGTAATATCCCATTCCATCAATCCACCAATCTCTAGTTTTAAAACCATCACTCAGCCTTCTTAGCAGGTCTGACCATCCAGATGAACTTCTGCTTTCCTCTATGTGCCCACTTTTCAGGAAGTCTGCTTTCCCATCTCTCGATTTCCTGGAAACCCTCCGATTCGTAGAGGTCTCGACCATAATCGGATGCTTCGACGACGGCCTAGAAGTTCATTGCTGTTAGTAAATATTCCCAATCTTGCGAGTAGCAATTTTAGAGCAAGTATGTGTAGGTTATGCTGGGCCTGGTGTCTGTGTGGATGCGAAAGTAAATACGAACCGTAAAGCCCAATTCATCTGCCTTCTTAGTTCCCCATTGAACCAACATACGACCTGCTCCACGGCGTTGGTGTTTGGGATCAACGGTCAAGAGGTCAAGTGCTAGAGATGTCAATACCGTTAGCAATTCATTCCATTAACCCATCAATGCACTTTCCCTCTTCTTTCCCATCCCACCCAAAACCCCACAAAACACCCCAAAAGGAAATCACATACAAACCAAATTCCCCCCACTCTCTCTAATCGCCTTCCTCCTCGGAATCAAATACTCCCTACACAAATGCTGCGCATACTCCTTCTCCTCCAAATCATCTCCCCAAAAGTCCCCATCAAGGTCCAACTCCGGCGGGATGTTATCCTTAAAGATATTCCACTTCGCCTGCGCGATCATCTCGCCGGTCTTAGTGTCCACGACTTTGAGAAACGTGGCCGTCGGATCGCTGTTCTTGATCGCTAGCATGCGTTCGCCGCCGGCAGCGCGCCCAGCTGGGGTTTCGTGCGCGGGGAACGCGGCTTCGATGTATGGGTGCTCGTGGCCGAAGGCGTCGCTGAGGATGGCGAAGGTGCGGGCCATGTCGGCGTCGGTGCAGGGGAGGAGTTGGAGGGGCATGGTTGTGGTGGTGGTGAAGGTGTATGTTGGGTGGAGGGTGAAGTAAAGAGGGGTGAGGGTGAAGTGAAGAGGGGTGAGGGTGAAGTGAAGAGGGGTGAAGGTGAGATGTAATGGGAAGGTTGAGAAGTAGAAGTTGATTTCAAATCACTCGACAAGTTATGCAATGGTAACAGACCAACATACGGGACAGAGAGAGGGGTTAATCTTTAGGGAAGTACACGATTGGAGGGGGAGAAAAATTGAAAGTGAATAACTGTACTGTAACTGTTGGTTGGGGGCACAAAAATACCACCTTTTACTTTTTTGTGTAACAGGAAAGCAGACAAACCGGCCGACTACTTAATGAGGGCAGCTTGCCCTCACCGACTTACCATTGCTCTGCTGTGTTGCATCTCTGTTGGTCGGATTGTTCTTTCCCAGCTGGGCAAAGCAAGGAGAATTATTTGAACCCTCGTGCTCCCCTACAGTAACCTCACCTTAGCTTATGCATGCGGTACTACGCGTCGATGTACCCCTTTTATAAAAGCTGCAGGTAGTTAATAAGTGTCAATTTATAATTCTGTTGCGAATAAGTTAGAGAATACTTGCGCAATCCATATATTTGCTCTTTTAATTTCGGTGATGCATGTGAATGGACTCAATGGAGGTCAGATTAGAATTTGGACAGATATGCGTCCTTGCGGCGGGCCCGCCACTAGGTACCAACTGGAGGCCCTAGCCCGAACGACATCTAGGCCGAGCTGGGAAGAGATCCTTCTTTAATTGAGTGGCTTTTAGGCTGAGGTTCCGTGAGTTGCAGCGGAGCAGATATTCGTCCTCTTTATAATTTGTCTTTCGAAGCTCCTAACAAGAACAGAGACGGTGAAGTAAGTACAACCTTTGGTACAAGATAGTAAGTAGGCAAGTAAGTATCACTTCAATTGGTCTTGTTACGAATTCGCCGATGATAATGATGCCCCCCCTCGAAAAAGAGCTTCATCCCGTCCCATTCCATCGGTCAGCTTTTACATCGCACCGAGGCCGAAGACGGAGAGGGGTTTTATGCAACAAATTCATAAGCATGCATAAATAAATATGCACCAAATTACCCCTCCAAACGCAATGACATCTCCATCTCAATCTCAACCTCCATCTCAATCTCAACCTCCATCTCAACCTCCATCTCAACCTCAAGACTCCCGTGTTATCCATCCATAGTGGAAACAGTCTACCAGACGCACAACTCACCATAATAGTGACGTCCATCTCATCGTTCTAATGAATTTGATTGGTCCACTGTATCACACCCAGCCTATGAGCACTCTACCGGCACAACCCACTTTCCGAAGTTCTCGATTGCGAGATCCTTCATGACGTTGTTGCTCGTAAGAAATCTGGTGGTGTCGATATTGCGAAATTCTTCTGTATATATATGTAAGTGCATAGGCAAGACAGGTAGGTTGAGAATACATTTTCTTTGGCAAGCAACTACTGTTCTATAATAGTTATCTCAAGATATCCTTCCTGTTGATAGAACTCTCATATCTCGAAAGAACTCCTTTACAGCTCTACCATGCAATCCGCACTCCACGCCGTTGTTGGCCCCAAAAAAGAGATCCATGATCTCAGTGGGCGAACGGCTATTATTACTGGCGGTGCCTTTGGTATAGGGTAAGTTTTCTCTATCCAAATTTCCATTCAACCATCACCACCACCACCACCACCACACTCCATAATCATCATCCTCATCCCATCCC
Source organism: Rutstroemia sp. NJR-2017a WRK4 (assembly GCA_002946385.1). Taxonomy (NCBI): domain Eukaryota; kingdom Fungi; phylum Ascomycota; class Leotiomycetes; order Helotiales; family Rutstroemiaceae; genus Rutstroemia; species Rutstroemia sp. NJR-2017a WRK4. The sequence continues at coordinate 152,482 of NJPR01000095.1, forward strand.
ACGCACTCTCCCTCCTTCCACCCTCCTAAAATCACCTGACCAACCCCCTTTCCCAGCTTCGAAATCGCCCGCGCCTTCGTCCAAAACCATGCGCGCGTCATAATGGTGAACCGCAAAGAAGAGCAAGGCCAAGACGCCATCTCGAAAATCAAATCCGAAGTCGGCGACGATGCACAAATCGAATGGGTACCCTGCGACTTGGGATCTCTCAAAAATGTCAAAGAGGTGTTTAGCGATCTGGCGAAGAAGGAGGAGAGGCTTGATTTGGTATGTTAGGTTCTTCTTTGAGTTGGTTGCTTGCGGTGTATGATGTGAGAGGAGCTTTGTGGTGGATATCATATGATATGCATTTTCCAAGCCGGACAGTGAAGCGCAATAACAAGAAATATTGTGAACTAACACCTCCTCCCAGCTCATCCTCTCCGCCGGCATCAACGTAAATCAATTCGCCCTCGACGCCGACGGCATCGACCGCCACTTCGGGGTAAACTGGCTCGGCCAGTTCTACGCCACCAACCTACTGTACCCCCTCCTCCGCAAGACGTCTCAACTCCCCGACACACCCGCGCCACGCATCGTCTTCGAAGCATCCGAAATGCACCGCACAGCGCCGTCGAACGTCCATTTTGGCAGTCTGGAAGAGATCAACAACCCGGACATCGGCACCACGGAGGTGTACGGACGCACCAAGCTGGCGATTATTTTGGGCGTCAAGTATGGATTAAAGAAGAAGGTTATTGACAAGAATGGGGATAGGATTTATGCGCTTTCGATTCATCCTGGGGCTGTGAGTTGTTTTCTCTCTTCTTCTGGAGCTTTTGGTTTGGGAGTTGAGGAACGGAGTGGGGTTGGGATGGATTGTTAATGAATGAATAGGTCAACACAGCGATGCAGCAGCAGTGGAAAGATGCATATCCGGGACTTACAGGCAAGCTACTTAGTGCAGTGATGTTGGCCGGTGGGCGAAATGTTGAGCAGGGTGCTTATAGTGCGCTGTGAGTTATCCCTTTTGTACGGTGAGTAGCGTGCGTACTAACCGCTCCACAGCTGGGCAGCAACAAGTCCTGAAGTAGAAGAAAAGGGCTGGAATGGGTGGTATTTCAGTGATCCGGTATGTATTTGGTTTCTCTGCTTTCACTCGCCTATCTTCTTTAAACTCTTCCAAATCCACCATTCCTCCCACATCTTATCTTCTTACCCCCCTTACCCCCCCTTACCCCCCCGCAAACAAACCCAACCTCCGAACTAACCTCCCCTCTCCCTCCCACACAGTCCCAACCCGGCAAAGAGTCCTCCCAAGCATCCGACTCCTTCCTCGGCGCCGCCCTCTGGGAACTCAGCGAGCGACTGATCAAAGAGAAAGTTGGTCCCGACGCCTTGGCCGATTGGGCTGCTTGAGGATATGTATTGAATCTTGAGGGGCAAATGGATGGATGGAGTGGGATCAATTAGATGGGGATGTATTGATGGACGTATTTACTTAGTAAGGTAATGATAATGAACGATATGAAAGCCCGATATGGAAGCCCGAAGAGATGGTTATTACGATCATCTCATCTATTATTTCATATTAAATATTAAATATGAAACACCACCACTATATATGTAGTCTTTACCTTGATGAAAACATCGAAACATTTCTGGCAAGTTGAGCTCGAAAACCCCCATGGAGAGGAGATATATCTTCGAAAATGAAAAGCTAGTATTTCTATTATGATCCTTTAGCATGCACACTTTCCAAAGCTCCCTCGGCCATTTCACCATATCGGCGAAGTAACCGCTGGAACTTTTCAAAGAAAAAGGAACACCATGACCTAAACTTCACATCCAAAACTCCCAACTATATCAAGACCAAGCCCTACTCGAAAATTCCCGTCCATAACCCGTCTCCTTCCCCGACAGGTCTATCTTCAACCAATCGATAAATCTGTATCGCAGTTCTGAAGCCTCTAGCATTAAAACAATAAGCGGTCACATAATCGTCCCGTATTGCCCCGGTACTCCAGCGTACTTCTCTGTCGCATGTGTCAGTGAATATATCAGGCATGCAAGCAAAACCCAGGTGACTTACAAGATGATTGCTCTAACTATGTGGGCTGGAGCAATGATTCTTACCATATCGATAGCCATCTGTCTCAAGGCGGGGGCTTTGGGCCCGGAGAGTGTATTGCCTAGGTGGAACGTGATGTCGGCGTCGGTGAGAGGCATCTTTGGGTTTAGCGATTGCTTGAGTTGGGTTTGAGCTTTGGGGGGAGATGAGACGAGAGCAGATGTGCTGGAAGCAGGCGAGGATTGTGTGCAAAAGGAGTGTGCTGATACCACGGACTTACTGAATATATGCTTGGGATGCGACTTCGGACTCGTATTGCGTGTCTGTCAGTACTTCAAACCATTTCTACCTGATGGAAAATGCTTTCTTATATAGGTGATATACACCCGGAGAAACGGGATGGACTTTAAGTAAAGTCAGTCAATCAGTCCGAAGATACTCCATGTCATCTTTTAAGAGTCACAAAACGCTGTCTGTGATTTCACTTCGCCCTCACTCGGACACCGCCCATTTGGATTTTTTGTGGGTGAGAGACACACGGTCACATACCCCGTGTAGCCCAAATTATCTGTCTGAGCAATGGGAATGGTTGAATTGAAGTTCTTAGGGGCCTCACCTAGACGTCTAAGCCAGGAGTGCGAACACAGAATCCGAAGCAGACATTGACCCCTCCAGCGGTTTAAAAGATAGCAACAACTGTTCATTGGACAAGAAGGAGGATATTTGCCGAGTTGTAGTGTGAATGGTGATATGCATATGAATTATTTGGGTAACGACTTATTGCAAAGAAAAAACCTCCTGGGGAGGGGGGGAAGGACGTCCACAGCAATCCAGTCTCAGACTGCGGCGGACTTTCTGTTCCAATTTTGGGGAGAACAAAGGAATTCCAAAACATGGTGAACTTTGCAGGATTTGGGCTGAGATGTCCCATACTCCAACTTTGCCGGACGTGCTGGATGGGACGAATCAATAAATGATAAATCACAGAAAATTCTGATGCCCGGTTCTGTTACTGTACAGAGAAAAGTCGTTGACACATCTTCAAAGAGAGGGTCTGGTGTGAGTTGTTCTACAACCCTTCCAAATTCTTCGAAATAAAGAACTTATCCGCACAAAGAAATTTCACTTACACTTGCAACCTAAGCTTCCACTTCGTCCTGATTTTCGCACGATGTTTCTCCAGTATCACTACCACCAGTTTTCTCTCCTATACCTTAGCTTACGCCATGACTTCTCCTCCACCAACTCCATCAAGCTTACCACCAACATGCTCTTCCGCCTCTCGCTTCAAGCAAAATGAAATTTGTTCCACAACAGAATGGATCGAAGACTATCGTCCTGGCCAGCTTCATCCCGTCAATCTGAGTGACAGGTTCAAGAATGGGAGGTACAGAGTTCTTAGAAAACTTGAATACGGGGCGCATTCCACAGTATGGGTAGCGAGAGATGAGCACTGGGCATCTCAAGGAAGAGTTCTCAGATCCAATACCAAAAAGTAAACACGCTACTTGATATCTGTGCATATTCGCTAACGTTTGTTGCAGAGGTGGGCGCTATGTTGTGCTCAAAATCCTGACGGCCGACTTGACCGTCTCAGACGGCGAAACTTCAATACTTGAAGCTATAGCTCAGAGCAAACTTTCTCATCCAGGGAGACGACACGTCATGACTATGAAAGAACATTTCAAGCACATCGGTCCCAATGGCGAACATGGATGTCTGGTCTTCGAGCCTATGGGACGATGCGTTACCACCGTGCTTGAAAATCTCCCAAACCCCTTGCGGTCTGAAACCGGTTGCCAGGATAGTTGTCCGATTTCGATGGCCAAATCAATACTCCGACAAGCTCTTCTCGGCCTTGACTTCTTACATCAGATTGGAATAGCTCATGGTGATCTGCATGATGGGAATCTCCTCTTCTCGGCTAAAGACTTAAGCGCTGTCGAAGAAGAGGCCTTATCTCCAACGTTGCTACCAATGGAAGAGGAGGAACGTTGTTGGTTTCGGACGTACGAACTCGTGGAAAGAGTAGATGGAAAGATCGATCTTTGGGCTCCAAAGTATCTATTTCTCGGCCAGCCTCTGACTGAGCCTGAGTTCGCAAATCTGGATCAACATTTTGTCATCAAGATCTCAGACATGGGCAGTGGTTCGTTTCACTCTTTTCAAATCTGCTCGGATGAGTTCTCACTTACATTCTATAGCATTTTTTGTTGACGATCCGCCGGAAGACCTACGGACACCTATCACGCTTCGCAGCCCTGAACGTATTGTTGGAAGTGTCCCCACGATCAGTGACGATATCTGGGCTTTCGGCTGTATGCATTTCAAATTACTCACCGGAGGAGCCATTCCCATGGTGAATACGATGGGGAATAGAGAAGATACAGAGGATCGATACTTGCTGAATTCGTTCGGCATGATCGGACCTATCCCTTTGGATCTCCTTTCGAAGTGGCCAAGATCAGACCGCTACTTCAACGCCAAAGGAGAAAACATCAGAGATCATGTAAGAGAGCTTCCCGACGGATCCAATATCAGCGGGTTGCAGTCTCTGCCGAATTTGGAAGGGGTTTTTGACCAATGGAAGCCGGCTGAGTTGAGTGACGAGGATGCGCGACAGGCCAAGCGTATTCTTCGATGGATCTTCCAATACGATGTCAGCAAGCGACCTTCTGCAAGTGAACTTCTTGAGGATCCTTAGTTTGCTAATACAGTGACTGGGACTGGTGGGTCGTCCAGTAGTTAGAGATTTCGTTTGATCTTTGTGGGCTTCATCCTCTCCGGCGTAGAACTGACAGGCCGACAACAATAAATCAAAGACAGTTGGACAATGAAAACATGACAGTTTTGTGATTTCGAGAAATTAATTTTAAGAGTACCCAGCTAAAATATCTTGTTCCTTCGTCCTTCCCCCGCATTCCAAAATAGCACCAAACTTAAAATCGACTTCCCCGCGCCCGCAGATCCTCAGTTCCACAGGGGGTTTCTTTCCCGCGTATGTAGTCTAAGCCGAGGAACCACAACTACATGCTGTCTCTTCGGAAATAAAACCTCACCTGCAAGCCTATTCCTATCCTAGAGCGCCTAGGAGCTGGGATTTAAATCTCATTTGCTGATAAAAATGCCAAGTCGAAGCTCCTCGTATGACGAATGAAGACTTGGGGTGACATATACCCCGCACTTGTACCTCCACCCACGATATCTGAGCACCTGAGCTATGATGAGGAAAAGTAGACGGGAAGCGAGGCTGGGAGGATGTATATATAAGGATTGGAAGTCCTGGGGTGTTTACTTACGGTTCCTGCGAATCTTGATCGAAAGAAAAAGCCGTTTTCCTGGTGGAAAGATCATACTGTTTCAGTGAAGAGGGATCGTTCTTGCCCAATCTTTATCCATATACGAGGACACAAATAGGCACATTGTCGCTCCGAAAAAGAGGAAAATGGCTACTCAAACACAAACGCAAAGCCAAGCGCAAGCAATCGATATGGGGAAAGACACTCAGTTCGATATCCCCAAGACTTGTAAAGCTGGAGTGGTGGTGAATGAAGGTGCGTTCGTTTGGCAAATTCAATTGTGTCCTTCCAGGGAACTTTGGGTTTCCTTACAAAGTTGCAGAAGAAGGCATTGTGGGATTATCATAGAATCTACTTGACTGACGAGTATACTAGGGCCCGATTTCCACGTCGAAGTCCAAGATGTGCCTGTTCCTGAACCCGGTATATTCCCCTCCTTTCCTCCTCAACCTTCTTCATCCCTTACACCCAACCACCACTATGCGCTCTCTCTCCCTTCATCCCCTTCTACCTTCAATCCTAACCTTCCCTCAGGACCCAACGACCTGCTCATTCGTCTCCGCGCAACAGGCCTCTGCATGTCCGACATCCACTACATGCTAAACGACTGGGCCGTCCCCGCTATGTCCAGCTTTTCCGTGCAGTGTCCTGGACACGAAGGCGCCGGCATCGTCGTGAAGGTTGGGGCTAATGTAACGGGATGGAAAGTTGGGGATCGCGCTGGTGTAAAGCCGATTTGGGATGTTTGTTATAACTGCGAGTTGTGTTGGGAGGGGAGGGAGAATTACTGTAGTAAGGCGGTATTGACGGGTTTGATGAGTACTGGTGGGTTTTCCTTCTTCTGTTTCTTTTCGCTTGGGTATAGGGGTCTGATGGAGGGAGAGAGGAGGGGAAAGGAAGAGGTGGAGGTAGAATGGAAGCTAATGATGATAAACAGGTACATATCAACAATATATAACCTCACCCGCACGCTACACATCCCCCATCCCCGAAGGAGTAAGCGACTACGTCGCCGGCCCAATCATGTGCAGCGCATCAACCATGCATCGCGCACTCATCGACAGCAGGCTCAAAGCAAGTCAATTCGTCATTTTCCCCGGCGGAGGCGGAGGTGTAGGTATTCAAGGCGTTCAACTTGCGAAAGCGATGGGCATGAGACCTATCGTCATTGATTCCGGCGACGCGAAGAGGAAGTTGAGTTTGGAGATGGGTGCTGAGGAGTTTGTGGATTTTGTGTATGTTCTCTTTCTTCCGTTCATTCTTTCATCACTTTTCTCCCAATCCCCGAAGCGCAAAGAGACGGAAGATGTATTTGAATATGATGGAAATAGATTACCCCAGCACAAAGCTGCAGCTAATCCCGCCCCCTAGTAAAACCCCCGACACAGCCACCGAAATCAAACGCATCTGCAACGGCATCGGCGCTCACGGCGTAATCGTAACCGCCTACCAAGCCTACAAAGATGCCATCTCGCTGATCGGCGACCGCATCGGCGGCGTAATCGTATGCGTCGGGCTCCCTCCAAAAGAGCACGTCAACCTCGGCGCCGACCCTTCACACTTCGTGTTCAAGAATCTGCATATAATGGGTTCGATGGTGGGCACGATGGGAGATACAGCTGCATCGCTGGAATATGCGAGGCGAGGACTTTTGAAGCAGATTTGTGAGGTAAGGGGGCTGTCAAGATTCGAGGAGAGCGTGCAGCAGTTGAGGAGAGGAGAGGTGCCGGGGAGGATTGTTATTGATTTCGATATGGAGTGATGGGTTGGTTTGACTGATTGATTGATCGACTGAACTTTTGTTTGTAGGAGCATTTGAGTTTTATTAATGTATACTGACTGTGGAATCCGATCTTGCGCTGACACTATTTCTAAAGGTATGTGAATGAACTGAGAGCGGCTATTGAATAGTAAGTCCGTTATTGAAACGGTTTTCCAGTGCAGCATTGTCAGCAGGCCAAGGGTACAACGAAGTGCGAAATTCTACACCAGCCAGCTCAGCCAACTTCAATACTCCCCCGTTCAAATGATCCCCCCTTTCGCCCGCTTTCCTCCTCTGAGCTATAGTTTCAGCAATCCGAGCAACTTTTTCCGCATCCCAGAAGCCTTCCCTCCTCTTTACACGACGAAGCAAATCAATAGCTTGTTGATATATCTCTTCAGTCGGCGCCGTCATAGCCGTAAAGTAGAGTGAAGAAATAACACCCGCATCAGCCGAAAAGTCAAACCCGTCTTTTGGATTTCTCGAATCAATTAGGGTCCTGGAAATATCGATGAGCGACTGATACCGCTGATATTCAGACGGAGGTAGTGAGTCGTCTTCTCTGCGCGAGTTTGTTCTAAGATCAACTAGAAGAGTAACTGCTTCGTGATGTAATCGGAGCACAAGACTGTTCTGAAGCTCCGTCTTTCCCCATTTTGCGTTCTCAGCCAGACACAGTCCGTTGAATGCTTTCTTCCACTTTACCATGCCCCGATTGAATGCTTGGAGCAGCTTAATCCGCAAAGCATAGTCGTCCTCGAAACCGGGAGAGAGCCGGCTGCCTTTGGGAGACACCGCGGTGAGGACGTAGAGAATGCGGATTTCGTAGTACTGGGCGGCATTTTTGGCAGCATGAAGGTCAGAGAAGCGATCTCCGTTGTATACGGGCTCTTCGCCGTAATGATCGGGCATGAGAGTAGGTTTTCGAGAGTCCCAGAATGATGTAGCTTGGGCATCTAGTCGAGATATAATCTCCAGTATGTGATCTTGCGCGTCTTTTTCCGATGGGAGAAGGCGTCGTTGGCTTTTCCAAGTATTGAGGATCTTGAGACCGCTTTCGAGGTGCTCGAGAGCTCGTTCATGGTTTCCTTGAGCATTTTCCAAACACACGAATATGATGCAGCAAGTCAGCGTTACTTGGATTTGGTTTTCGCTCGGGAGCGTGCGAATATGGCGGATCGATTTATTGTATTGCTGTAAAAACATCCGCCGGGTTTCAAAAGTGGGATTGTCCAGATGCTCATGCAATGTCGAGATCGCGATCACAGCATGGAGGACAGCGGGGAAAGCTTCACTGAGCTGAAGGACTATGGCTCGCCAGAATGCAGATTTGTCATTCACGCCCATGAGACCAAGGATTGTCCTCTGGCGAAATCGATCAAAGTAACGATGTTCTTTGCTGCTCCGAGTGGAGCTCAGGCCAGGTAACACGGATACCCGGTTTGCAGTGAGCACCAGTGCAGCATCTTGAGGATTATGATACTCGCAAACACGACCAGTTCCTTTGCATTTGATGCATTCTGGTTTCGCCTCATCACATTTTATGTGCCGGATCCTTGAGCTTGTGATTAGCTGATATTCTAGGGTTTTGCCTTTAGACACGTGGCAGGGGTAAGAAGCTTGAATCAGAAATGCTTTGACTGGCAATTCTTATCGCCATATTGACGGACCTTGAGGTCGTTCAGCAACACGGAGAATGGCATCATGGCTGTGAGAAATATCGTCGACTTCAACATGTGTTGAAAAAAAAAAAAAAACGTGACCTACTTGCAGGTAAGACAAGCTCCTCGAGATTTCTTGAAGCAAGCTCGCGATCTTTTCTTTGTGGGTTCAACTGACTTTTCGTCGTCCATTTTGCATCTTGGAGATCAAAAGGAAATGCATCAAGAATGGAGCCATCTTTAATAATACTGTACGTGAAGAGTGAAACCTAGACGAGGTGCAAGGGCGCAGCCTCACGATTATTTATGCACAGGTGTTAAAAGGTGAACGTCATTTTGAAGAATTCTCGAATATTAAGTCGAAACCTCCTGAGCGAATCAAACAGCTCATCTTTGAGCTTGAGCTCAAACTCTAAACATTTGTCTACGGAGGAGAGGCTCATCCCATTTCGATATGAAAGAGCACTGTCATGTATGTATAAGAAGTTCATCGGATTTCAGGTACAGTACACTATACCTCGTAAAAGCAAGGATCTCATATATGTCAGACTCTTAAGGCTTCCTCACGCTCAGACCCCCTTTTCTATACTTGCTGTACTCGGGAGTCGGGAGCCCATAAACGGGACTTATCATTGCTGTATTAGGGTATCAATCTAGTTTCTGCATGCATCACTACGCGCCATTTACTCCGCCTCGCCTTTCATGTCCTCTCCAACAACCAAAGTCGGACTTCTAAGTGCCGAACTTGTCCCCAAACTACTTTCAATGTCTTCGCCTATTGCTCTTCCCAATGGGCTTGCCCTAACTTCATTCTGTCTTTTCCTATCTGAATGCACTCTTTCTAACGGACCTCTTCCCTGTCTTAGCTGGAATCTTTGCTGCGACCGAGAAACTGGTCTGTAAGGTGATACTGGAGAATCAGGTATTTCGCGGCTCAGGCGAACAGTATCGCGTTGTGGCGTAGAACTCCTTTCGCGGGCCCATCGCGGGCTACCAGGTAGTTCCTCATAAGGTGTTCCTTCTCTCGAATATCTATCGTCTGCGCCACCCCCATATTGATATTCTTCCCCATGCCGTTTAACTGGACTTTCATCGTAAGGATCGAAACCAACTTTGCGTCTCGCCTGTAGACGAGTACGTTTTCGCTCTGTAGCATCACCACCTGCACCAGTGGTAGATGACTCTTCCAGGAAGAAGGTAAGCAGTTCATCAGGGATGGATAAGTGCGATGCTTGTTGGAATTGTTGAAGAGCAGTAAGACGAATGAGCATTTCGAGGAGGGAGAGAGAACTACGAATTGGACCGAAGGGAGATGCATTATTCATTGGAGGCTTAGCAGAATTAAAGGAAAGAGGAATGGGGGAATTTTGCAAGTCGTTTGGTAGCGCCGGAGATATTGGAGTCGCCGGTGTTGACGAGAGTTTGAGCTTAGATAGGTCCGCTGTAAGATCGTTCGTAGCTTGCCCACCAGAAGAGCTGGGCCGACCTGACGCGGAAAGGGAATCCTCTATGCGCTCTGGTTCAAATTCATCTTCCGACTCAGAATCTTCTGCCTCGGTATACACCTCAAAGGCAAGCCACTCCGGGTCAAGGTCAAGTGGGAGTCGCCATGCTGCATCTACCTCTTGTGGTAGTTCCGGTGATCTCTCTGGCGATGGAGATGACGTCGCCATGCTTTCTTTCCGAAGTTGTCTATCGATATCGTTTTCGTCGTCTTCGTCTCCGTCTTCCTGTTCAAATGGCGGCGTGTTTTTGGGAGGAATATCTTCGAGATCCTCATACCACTCCTCTTGCCTTTCCTGCCCTTCCATCATTCTTCTTGGGGGAAGAGCATTGACATCTCTCTTTAACAGCAGCACGGGACTGTTTGTTTCATCCTGATTACCAATATTCAATATCTTACCAGTGTCTGCATAGAAAATCTTAGACACCTGATGTATAGGTAATGCTTCACGGATCCCCACTAGCTGCACACCTCCGTAAGGCCCCGGCTGTGGTTCACCATCCTCGTGAGAATGAACTCGATCGTCATCGAAATCTTCTATGATTTCAAGATGATATGCATATTCAGTCATCTTGCCTTCGCCAGCGATCAAAGATGAATCTTTGCCTGTAAAATAATCCCTAGTTTCCTTGGTATGCTTTGCTTGTTCCGAACCATATGTGGAGCGTAGAGGCACCCTTAAGAGTCGCACTCTTGCTTTATGTATCACCTCTTTCCAGGTTGTTTCTCTTGGGCCATCTTCTTCTTCGTGGGCTCGGTAAGCATGTCCAGCGAATAACATGTAAAGAGAGAGAGTAAATGCTGGTCCAATTTGTGCAGGCACATTGGGATTCATGGAGTATTGGGTGTCACCAGCTGTGAGAAAGGTACTTGCTTGCAATAGTCTCGATGGTGACACAGTGGGTGGAAGAGTCGTTGATAGGCTGGCCCCAGAAGTGGTGATAGCCAGGTTGATGAGTGGTACTGCATCCTCAATCCTAGTCAGCAGATTTTTGATATCCCTAACTATCGCTCTTATTTCCGCTTCGTGTGCGGCCCTGGTTTTTGCTCGATTCTTGTTTCGACGTGAGAGTTCTTCAGCACTTGCAGCCTTCGCAAGGCGCATCCCGAGAGATTGAATATCCCATCGAAGAGCTTTTGTAAGAGTTACTGCTGATTCGAGAGTTGTATTGCCTCTTGCTGAGCTGATATCTATCAGCAGGAGAACTTTATCAGCGCTGACTGGAACTCACATGAGCTCGACCATATCTATGGCAGGCGAAATAATCTATGAATTCAGAGTAAGCATACTGCTCTTCACTAAAAACTAGAACTATTTCAAGGCAATAATCCTACCTTAATCTTACTGTCAAGACGCCGCTGAAGGTCATGGAGTTCTCGATAGTCGCCATTATCATCCACAGTCTAGCAACATGTAAGTCAGAATTTTGGGAGAAGGAAACCAGGGCCTCGCACTTTCAAGAGCCTTGACGTCTGTCTGATCGCGAAAGAAGCAGTTATTCCAATACCAGACCTGATATATTGTTAGCTGGAGTTCTTTGGCTATCAGATTAAGGATTTTACCTAATAGCATAGTTCATAGCATGTTGAGTGACCTAAGGAGTTGAGAATGATTAGCAAGTCAATTCCAGTGAGGCAAACTGTTTTGGTGTAACATGCCTTGCCTAAGAGAAAGTCCATGGTGAAGATTTGGAGATGTTTGCAGAGGTTAGGAGAATGAGTTCACAAGACGTATCATAACCAGAGTGAAATGTCGAACTTCTTCGACTCGAGCATGGTCAACGGATCTTACACGATGCAATGTACGACGTGAACGAGATTTGAAGAGAGTTTTGTTGTTGAAAGTTATGGAGATCGTGAGGTTTACATAAAGCAGATGGAGCAAACAAAAGTCTCATGGTTTCGTACGGAAGTGTATAAACATTGAGTTGATTGGTCAAGACGTCATTAGCGGGGACTGCTCATTGTCCTGCGGCAAAACCACAGCAAAGAACGCGAAAAAATTTGAAAGGACTGACAATTCTCATATTGTTGCATATGAGTCGGATATTCCTAGTATCGTTACGTATTAAAGATTAGGTCGAGTCACTGACTTTGAAGACTGAGTCATTCGATACCCAATCCTTCAAGCTCTCCCCGCCACAATTCTCTCCCATTAAAGCCTGAAAGCCTCGAAGCCCTTGGAGAGTAAGCCCCTCGTTCCGCTTTAAGCCTTGAAAACTAAAGCCCCACCTACTGCCACTTCTCTCCCTCGACAATAATTAAATCCTTAACCTTTCAACTTTTTGGCCTCCCATTCCGCATCTTCGACCTCAGTCAATCCGAGGAACACCACAATACCTGGCTGCATCTCTTATAATCATTAAACATGTCCGACTTAAACTCGTGGGAGGACGACCCTGCTGCCCAGGAGGACAATAACCTGGCAAGACAAACTCAGCAAATGAACTTGAACAACCCACAAGCTCGAACATTTCAACCCGGCGCAAATTCATTTCAACCAGGAGCGCAATCTTTCCAGCCTGGTCAGCAATATCAACAATACGGAGGCTATGATCAGTATGGTCAGGGCTTCAACCAATATCAAAACCAAGGCTATGGCGGATATCCCCAATATGGCCAGCAAGGTTACAATCAATATCAGCAAGGAGGCTACAATGCAGGATATCAGCAGGGGGGCTACAATGCGGGATATGGTATTTACTATTCTCTTTGAATTCTCAAATACGCTGGCAGCTAGCTTCTATACTTTTCACATGTACTCGCGATTCTGGCTGGAATTTACATGACATGCCCCGCTAACCACCACACTTTCTACGTTAACAGCGCAACAATACCCCGGATATGCTCAGCAACCACAAGCAGCTACTGCACCATCACAACAACCTCGACAGACACCTGTTATTGCGAAGAGACCGGCAGATGGCTCATCTGGCGCAGCAGATCTCAATAAGCCTGTGGCCGTGAAGGATGGGGCGCCAAAAGTTCTGAGTATTGGAGGAGACGCACCAAAAGTCTTGAGCATTGGCGGCGATGCAGCGAAACCAAAGGCCACCAAGGTCCTGTCTATCGGTACTACTTCCATTCCAGCGAAAAAAGAAGAGGCAAAGAAGGAGGCCACTCCAGCATCTGCAGCTGCATCGGTGTCAGCATCAACACCTGCGGAAGCCGGAGCTAAGGTTACCGCTGCCAAAGCTATCGAAAAAGCAGAAAAGACCCCCGCTTCAGCCAGTGGGAAAACCTCACCTACTCCATCTTCAGGCCGATCCAGTCCAACTAGGACTACCGGTGCTGCAAAGGCAGCTGCCCGTGCTGCTGATATTGTCGAACAGGAACAAGCTGCAGATGTTGACGAGGAAACCCTGAAGGAAATTTACGGAAAAGAGCACGTGAACATTATCTTCATTGGGCATGTTGATGCTGGTAAATCAACGCTCGGTGGTTCTATTCTGTATGCAACGGGAATGGTCGACGAAAGAACAATGGAGAAGAACAAGAAAGAAGCCAAGGAAATGGGTCGTGAGACATGGTACTTGTCGTGGGCACTCGACTTGACAAAAGAAGAACGTTCTAAGGGAAAAACTGTCGAAGTTGGACGAGGATTCTTCGAAACTGAAAAGCGACGATATAGTATTTTAGATGCCCCTGGCCACAAGACCTATGTTCCTAGTATGATTGGTGGTGCCTCGCAAGCCGATGTAGGAATTCTGGTCATCAGTGCCCGAAAGGGAGAATACGAGACTGGATTCGAAAAGGGTGGACAGACTCGAGAGCATGCTATGTTAGCCAAGACCCAAGGTGTGAACAAACTAGTCGTGGTTATCAACAAGATGGATGACCCAACGGTGGAATGGTCGGAAGCTCGATACAAGGAGTGCACAACCAAACTAGCTCAATTCTTGAAGGGAACTGGTTACAACCTGAAGACTGATGTATTCTTCATGCCAATCGCTGCTCAACAAACCATGGGTATCAAAGACCGAATTCCAGAAGGTGTTGCTCCATGGTACAATGGCCCATCGCTCCTCGAATACCTCGACAACATGACCCAACTTGAGCGTAAAGTCAATGCTCCATTCATGATGCCCATCAACGGAAAATACAGAGACATGGGTACGATTGTCGAGGGCAAGATCGAATCCGGCGTTGTCAAGAAGGGCATGAGCTTGGTTATGATGCCCAACAAAGAAAAGGTCGAAGTAGTCGTAACATACGGCGAAACAGAAGAAGAAGTAAATGCCGCGCAGTGTGGTGATCAAGTCCGACTTCGACTCCGTGGTATCGAAGAAGAAGATATTCTTCCCGGCTTCGTGCTCTGCTCGCCCAAGCGTCTCGTCCACTGCGTCACAGCTTTCGAAGCACAAATTCGTGTCCTGGAGCTGAAGAGTATTCTGTCGGCTGGGTTTAACTGTGTCATGCACGTCCACTCCGCCATCGAAGAAGTCACTTTCGCTGTTCTGCTCCACAAGCTGCAGAAGGGAACAGGCAGAAAGAGTAAAGTACCACCTACGCATGCTAAGAGGGGTGATAGCATCATTGCGCGTATGGAAGTCATCGGTGGTGCGGGATCGGTATGTGTGGAGAAATTCGAAGACTATCCTCAACTGGGTCGTTTCACACTCAGAGATCAGGTAAGATTGGCTACAGGTTCATATCATTTGGTGATATAATACTAACATCTATCCTAGGGACAAACAATTGCCATTGGCAAGATCACCAAATTGATCACTTCTGAGACCCCGGCTCCAGCGGCTTAAATAAGCCACAATAGAGTTGACACGACGGTGTCCGGGAAGGGGAGGGAGGGGTAAATAAATGGGAAAAAGTTATGGTGAACTATATAGGGCATGAATAAATGAATGCATCCAGTGCTTGTGTCCATGTAGCGGAACCGAACTATATGCAGATAGGACAGACTAGGAGCTTTCATTTCTCTTTACGAAGAAGCATGATGCATGAATATGTGGGGGATATTGGGTCATGTCAGGGTTAGGTAGAACAAATAGAAGTTCGTTGCCAGTATATGAGGAGGACTCGAGTTCTCCTTTCATCGTCACGCTCGTCCATAGACTCCAACAAACTGAGATGCGGGGCTGCAAGAGACGCTCCCTCCAATTTACCGCAGCGGCGTCCTTGCGATCTCTTTAAATGGCTGTTAATGACTTTGAGCAAGACTTAATTCCCTTCGCTTATACAAAACTTTGCACTGTTCAGACTATGTATACTATTTAGGTCACCGTCACCGTTTCCATTTAGCACCCTAGAATATGTCGAGTAATTCCTTGATTCACATCTTCCTATACCAAATCCCAGTTCCGTTCCTTCATCAACCTCATCATTTACCATCAATGAGCCTTATACACAGTCAGCCAGCCCATCCGTCCGTCCATGCATCCATGCATCAATCCACATCGACACAGACACAGACACATTCTATATCTACAACAAAAGATCAGCCAACCAACTAGCTAGCAGTACCACGCAGTACATCTTTTCTTCCTCCCTTCCTTCTTCCCATCCTTTCCCATTTTTCAACCCTCATTCCCAACCAATAAACCAACTATCCACCCATCCTCACCGCATGCATGCACGCACCACTTGCTCTCCCCAACCAAAAGGCACCAAAAAACAAACACCCATCAAACCGCCATCGATTACCCCGCCGCCCTACGCCCTGCCACCCGTACTCCAAATAGAAAGCAAAGAAAAGAAGTCTGCACTATGTAGAGTGAATCGACAGACACAAACATGCCATGCCCATACACAACCTAGAGATCAAGAAAGGAAACCGCAAAGAAAATGGACGCCCATGCATGAAAATGCGAATGCCAATGCCGATGCCAATGCCAAGTTATGAATGACCGACCCCTCCTCTTCCGTCCGTAGACGGAAAGGCAAAAGCGAAAGCAATGACACGCCACCCCAACCCTCTGATTTCCTCACGCCGTCATGAACGGGGACAGAAAGGACATGTCGGCCGAACAGCGGGGGTATTTGGTGGTATCGAATACGAAGAAGAAGTAGAAGGAAGTAGTGAAAATTCTTTGGGGTACGAGGAAGAGAAAAATCCATGTGCCGGAACAGAGGCAACCATCTCGTTAGGTTCTTGTTCGAATGGCACTTCGTCTCTGGTGTATTATTATGGTTTTATATTTGAGCAACGCATTTGGACTTTGAAAGGAAATTTGCAAAATTGAAAGAAGTGACAAAGATTGAGATGGAGTTTGATTTTTAATCGGATAGTTCTCGTAGAGGACGAACAAGTTGACTAAGTAGGGCATCGAGTTCTCTCCAATTATCGATCTTCTCGGCAAACCTGCGATGTTTGCGGGAAAGGACATGCTATATGAATGTTAGAATGTGTTCTCTTGTGCTGAACGGTGGCTACTAAACATACCTCATCAAAGTCCTCAAACTTGTCGGCGCAATTCTCACAATAACCAGGTTTGGGATCACGTTTCTCGAGCTTGCGCCGTTGAATTGCCTTTGCCTTACGGGCTGCTTCAACCTTCTTTGCAGCTGCTTCCTTCTCACCAGTCTCATAGTCTTCCTCGATTACGCCGAGCTTTTTCTGGGCTTCCCTTTTGGCTGGTCGTGTTGCCGTTTCTTCCCTCACAGTCGCGGTGATATCTGTCATGCGGTGAGAACTTAATCCGTGTGATCCTGGCCCGCCGCTTGTTTTCTCTAAGACCTTTCTCTGGAGACCGTGGACTTCTTTACTTGTACCGGCTTTCAGTCCAGGTTGAGCTGCGGTGGATGAAATCATTTGAGAGCGGATAGCTGAGGTAATATTCGATGGGTGGACGCCCGATGCTACCGGCTCGCCGCCAAATAATCGACCAACGCCAGCACGGCTGACAAAAGCAATCTGACCTCGAGATGACGATTCAGCATCCACATCATGGCTATCTCTAGCAGGCTCGGTAGGATTCGCTTCTTTTGTCGTAGTAGTAGCACTTCTATTAGCCCCGTCATCCATTTGAGCCAATGCTCGTTTACTGCTAACTGTCTTTGGGGGTTGCATTTTAGCTGCCTCTGTCGCCGCGGCAGCTCGTGTCCTTGGTGCGGCGGCTCGTTCCTTTTCTTTCTGTTTCTGGAGGCGGATTATTTCCTTCTCCTTTTCCGTTTCTCTCCGGCTATACTCGACTTCTTCAACGAATGGGCACTTGCCATTTGCAACACTCCGGAATTGAGGCCAGTCCCCGTCCTCTTTGTGAGCAACTTTTGCATATTCCCGTACCATGATAGGCTTCTGTTTCTCATCAATATCGTGAACGTAAATGAAGGGTCCTCGAAATATGTTCAATTCCTTCGTAGCAACAGTATGGTCGCGATCGGAAGGTCCATGAATTCGTTCATGTCTCAGTAATTGAGATAAATCTGTTTCGCGAACTGCCCTGCTTATAGTGCTGCCCTGGGTAGAGTGGCTCCTCGTGTTGTGGCTATGTGTACTTTGATATCCGGTCTCAGTATCGAACATTGTCGTCAGCATTCGTTGCAACTTTTCCAGAGCCCATATTTTTATCCCCAATTCGCGCGCCTTATACAGAACATCCGAACTGCGAACCTGCTGACGTCTTACATCCCCATTAGCATCTGACGTCCCAAGTCGTCGAGGTACTGGTGCTTCAAAGGTAAACTTCGACCTAGGATCCCTTGAGTCGGCAGTTTCAGATGACCTATCCAGTAACGAAGGATTGATAGTACCATTCTGTTCATTAGTAGTCGAGGAGTTTGCAGCGTTAGAGCCCTGTGGGACCTCTGCGGGAATCGATCGAGTCGTGACAACATGGGTGACCTCATTAGAGAAGAATTTTACTTCGCGCTGTATACACGTTAATATTACTGTTGTGGCTACCGTATCCCATCCATCAGCGACTTACTGCACCCAAAGCCAGAACCTGCCGAGTATATTTCAATCTGACGTCCTCCGGTATGCTCTCAAAGTAGAAAACAAATTTCGGAAAATTCTTCCTATAATGCTTCTGCCACTGCCGTATCGACTCCAAATTCTCTTCCGGTACTCTCTCGGCCTTCGTAACATAATGCTGATAGCCTCTCTCTCTAACAGTAGCACTCTTTCCCTCATAATGAGATGGCTGGGCGGTGGTCGACTTCCGAGTTAAGACCTTCCCTTCCGCAGACAATTGAGCAGTAGTTTGACGTGGAGGCGTTCTTAAAACCTGGCTATGGCTATCCAGCATCTGCTTCTTTGCCGGAGGTGGTTGTCCATAGGACTCTTCGCGTTGTATATTGGCATATGACCTCTTCTGTTTGGTAATGGTCGACACCACCGGACGGAAAGGAGAGTTCGCGGCATTAGGATTATTCTGGAGAGGCGCTCTCCTAGTCGACATAGCTGTAGATACAGAGAGCGGCAGAGGAGATAGTGATACTGCTGCCATAAGAAAATACTAGTAATCCCCTGTGGTACCAGAGAACTTTGGAAGGAGTGGAGTGGGGTCTGGCACGCGACTTTCGACACGGTTTCTAACCTCTTCCCTGAGCCCTTTTTATGAAGACATTAAGAAGTATATGGACCAAGAACTCGGGTACCTAAGGTGTAACAAAAGATGGCAATCTGTTCAATCAGAGAACGTGATTGGGATAATGCTGGAGTAGTGCGTCTGAATTGTCCAAGGTGGTTCTGTACCCTTTTTTTGCAGTGATGAACTGGCTTGGATGTTGTGGTTTATCAACAAACGCTAAGAACGCGAGGCGGATCTTTCCACAGAGCAACCGCCTGGTCGCATTTGTCACCCTGCCACGCCTGCACAACATTTATGCTTGTATTCATTATTCTGGTGATGATTTCATTTTGATACGGGACTGATTGTACTGTACACAGGCGCGACTACTAAGGCTTGAGATGGGAATTTTTTAGTTTTGATAAATCTCATAACCTCTAAAGTTCCTCTGCGCACTTCACCGGCTTGCTATGATGAGGTCTAGACGGACGATATTGCAGCAATTGCACAGGATAACATCAGCTCCATTGTCGAACCCTCGATTGCCCGCGCAAATTGCTGTGACAGGCTTCAAATGTCGTCGTACACTATGTCAACCGAAGAGAACATATGCTTCCGTGTCTGCTGCAGAGCTTCAGTTCGGTCAACCTGTCCATGAAACACATCCGCACTTACTAGGCCCTGGGGAAAGTACGAATTAAAGTCAATATCTTTCAACAGTCTGCTAAACATCATTCCGTGCAGTAACTCGAAACATCACGGCTCAGGAATATGCTGATCGACGCGCAAGATTGGCTGCGAGCTTGTCTCCGAATGGAATTGCGATTCTTCCATCGGCTACTCTCAAATATCGCTCTGGAGCAGTCTTCTACGAATTCCACCAAGACCCAAATTTTTTATATCTTACAGGATTTAACGAACCAGATTCTGTAGCAGTGATACAGAGAGTTGAGTCAGCAGAGCAATACATTTTTCATTTATTTGTTCGGCCGAAGGACGCGCATGCAGAATTATGGGATGGTGCTAGGTCTGGCGAGCAAGCAGCTTTGGATGTTTTCAATGCAGATGAAGTGAGGCAATCCGAGGCAATCTCTAAGGCCTTGAAGTATCAATGCTGATGCCAAAATAGACCGGGGATGTCAACAATATACACAATCTATTGCGGTCACTAGTTGCTGGGGCCGGTGAAGTCTATACCGATATTACTACAAGTTCTGATCCTATATCAGCTGATATCAGGAAAATGATCAAGGACAGCAAAGTCAGAGCTCTCAGACCTTTGGTCAATGAGTTGCGCGTTATAAAGAGCGCGGCAGAAATCAAGAATATGCGGATGGCTGGCAAGCTATCGGGAAAGGCATTCACTGAAGCCATGGGTCAACAATTCCACTTGGAGAAAGATCTTCATGCATATCTGGATTACAGATTCAAACTTCTAGGCTGTGAAGCAAGCGCTTATGTCCCAGTGGTTGGCGCTGGCAAAAATGCTCTCAGCATTCATTACGTCTCAAACAACGATCAAATGAGAAATGATGACATGGTCTTAGTGGACGCGGGAGGCCAATATGGAGGGTACATCACAGATATTACCAGGACTTGGCCTGTCAGTGGTAAATTCTCTGCAGCGCAAAAGGACCTTTATGAAGCAATCTTACGAGTCCAACGAAGCAGTATCGCCTTATGTAGGGAGAGCTCAGACCTGACGCTGGATAAGCTACATACTATTACATCTAATGGTCTGAAGGAACAACTCCAGCAACTGGGATTCGACATGTCAGGAGATGCCATTGAAACCTTATTTCCTCACCATGTCGGCCACTACATTGGACTTGATGTCCATGATTGTCCGGGGTACCCTCGGAATAAGATCCTTCGAGTAGGACATTGCATCACAATTGAGCCAGGTATCTATGTACCACAGGACGAACGCTGGCCCGTTCACTTCAGGGGGACTGGAATCAGAATCGAGGACAGCGTGTGCGTACAAGACGATTCGCCGCTTGTGTTGACAACGGAAGCTGTGAAGGAGGTTATAGATATTGAGACTTTGCGGGATGGTAGATCTTAGCAATAGTATGTATAACACTCATATATAATATTGGAAGCAATTCGATCCTCAAAGCGGGTTCTCTGTTTTTTTCCCGAGCTATTGACTCTTTTCTGATCGTTAAATCAAGCCTCGAGCTTTGAATAGGCCTGGCGCACGGACATATAACCGTAGTGATATCTCCGGTAAGGCTACCACGAGTAATCAGCCTTGTCTCATGCATTGCTACCTATTGTAGCATCTGTCGTGCAACCACCCACTATCTTGCGCAAAGTAACATCACCAAATCAACACGGAGCTTTCGCAAACCACAAACACAACATACGTCTCGCGTTGCATTATCATCTTCACACTTATCGAATCCACCCATAACCGACAATCATCCGCCCTAGCACCGATCCACCTACTCACCCACCTAAATCCCAAAATGTCCACCCCCTCACCCAGCTCCTCCCCACCCAGCAAACCCACCACAACCGGAATCCCCGATCTGCCACCCTCCTCGCCTCCTCTCCCGCTGACCATGACCTCTTCGCTGCTACTCACCGCGCTCCCTCGCGACTCCAGCGACGCCCTTAGCAACGCTTTCTCCTTCCCAAATCCCAAAATCACAGTCCGTTTCCAGCCTATTGGCAGCGCGCCGCTGCTGCGTCAGCAGATTTCGAGGATCAGCGCAGAGCAAAGATTCGAGACTGTGGTTACGTATCTGCGGAGGGTTTTAAAGCTGGAGAAGACGGCGAGTGTGTTTTTGTATGTTAATAGTTGTTTTGCGCCGGCACTGGATGAGGTGGTGGGGAATTTACATAGGGTGAGTAGAGCTTCTTCCTGCTTTGGGGTTGGGTGGAGAGGGGTTTAGGTCAGTGGCTAATGTTGAACAGTGCTTTAAAGATTCGAAGGATCAACTGATCGTCAGCTACTCCATGACACCTGCGTTTGGGTAAGGCTTGGGGTTATTAGATGGAGGACCGTTAGAAACAAGATATAGACACCGGGTCATCTATGAAAAATCATATTGCTGCTGTGGTCTAAATCTATCCGGGTACGCCTGCAATGCATCTGCAACGATCATCCACTACGTCTTCACAGAGTTTTCCTCGACCATCTGTCGAAACTCATCCAGCTCCTCCTTTGGTATCGGATATGTGTGCTCGGGGGCTGGGTATGCTCGCGATTTCGTTTCGTCGCGGTATTCGGTGATTGCTTTTAAGCTCTCGCTCCAAACATCACCATACTTCTTCACAAACTTTGGCAGAAATCTGCCTGGTGGGAAGTTGCCAGTCATGTCAACTTGAACGAGGACCTGCCCAGAACAACCATTTCCCGCACCAATACCAATTGTAGGGATGGACAGCGACTTTGTTATAAGTGTTGCGACCTCCTGTGGAACGGCTTCGAGTACGACTGCGAAACAGCCAGCTTCTTGGACAGCTCGGGCGTCTTCCAACACTTTCATGGCGCTGGCGCAGGTTTTACCCTGGACACGGAATCCACCTAGAGAATTTTGTCGTTGGGGGGTGAGGCCTACATGGCCGAGGACAGGGATGCCGGCGGAGGAAATCTTCTTGATGGTGGGAGCCATTTCTGAACCACCTTCTAATTTTATACCTTGCACGCGACCTTCTTTGATAAAACGGAAAGCAGATTCGAGGGCTTGTTCGGGAGATATCTCGTAGGAACCCATTGGGAGGTCACCGATCTGCAAGGTCTTGTCAGCAGGAGAAAGTTTGCCGAGAGGAGTAAAGGGGCAGTACCGTGAAAGCTGCCTTTGCAGCACGAGATACAGACCGACAATGTATCAACATTTCTTCCATGACCACTTCACTAGTATCCTCCATTCCCAGTGCCACCATAGCTAGACTGTCTCCCACTAAAACCATATCCATCCCGGCCACATCCGCAACATGTCCACTTGGGAAATCATGAGCTGTGATCATCGTGATCGGTTCTCCCTTTTTATACATTGAGCGCAACGTAGTCATCGTAACCTTCTTCCTTGAGCTCGGCGCACCCATTGGGCTATGTGAGCTTTGTCTCTTCTGACATTGTATCTTGTCTAGAAATATCTGCCCCCCGAATGTTGCCGGTCGTAAATGTTGATGTTGATATTGATGATGTTGACGGGCCACAGCACGAGGCACACCCCTCAAGACGGAAAGAGTTCGAGACATATCCGTAATTGATGGAGGATATTACGGAACGATAGAGTACTATGATAAGGAAGAGAAGAGAAGGAATTCAGAGCCATTGTTTGGAATCTGACTCACAAAAAGCCCTTTTATTCAGGTCGTGATCATTATTGCGCTGTGAGAATTCATACTGGAGGACCGCAGCCGATGATGATGATAAAAAACTATGGGCACTTTTTCCCGTCGGATTACCGAGGCGTCGGGATTCAGCTCTTTTTGGTGAGAGTCACATGGGGAGCGGCGCATTTGCTTGTTGATGATTTGTTTGGATCAAAGAGGTCAATATATTGGACATAGTCTTTGGAGGGCTTGAGTATAATGAATTCTTTACTGGACCTGCAACTGTGGTGTAATAGACGTCACATGGTGACAGGACAAAGTCGAAGTTGTGTTGTTGCATCCCCGCCATTCAACGGTACCTGAATCTTACAGTTCAAGGTTGCCGGCTTTGCTTTTGCTTTTCGATTGCGTGAATCAAATCCAACCACGAGCTGCGGGGCCAACATTGGCACACATAAACATTACATATATCGTGGTCTGCTCATGTTGAACCAGCCAGATCACTTTTCCGGACAAAAACACTCAATTCCTCTTTTCTAAAGCTGCACTTTACCTTGCCTAACTAAGAATAATTCCATTCTCACGACTCAGTACTGCTACTCACGAGGTCATTCAAGGCGGAGCTGCCGGTAAGTACCGACCGATCTCTCCGATTACAGATAAGAAACTCCTACGTACCCAATCGATAGTGCAGTGCAGCACAGCGTTTCCTGTCCCTCTTCAACTACATCTCGTCACTAAACAACCTTCAAACGAACAACAACCGCTTTTTGCTAAAACCCGTGAGAACCAGTCTTTGGCTCTACGGATAAACAAACGTCGAACACCATACCGCAGCGCAAATAAAGAACAAGAAACGCAAAATGTCCAGTCCTAGACGAAGGATCGAGACTGATGTGAGTAATGTTTCGATATGGACATACTCATACTGTGGATAGCGAGGAGACTAATATGTGGTTTGTTCTTCTGTGGTATTTAGGTCATGAAGTAAGTTTTCGCCTCTGCGTATATGTGAGATACTGAAGATACACTTGCTAACGTTTGTTGTTCTAGGATGTATGCGATTCTTTGTCAACCGCCACTTCGAAATCATACTTACCGATGTATAGGTTGATGTCGGATTATGAGGTGACTCTAGTCAATGATAATAGTAAGGATATACCGCTTTGCGCGAGGAAGTAGGAGTTGCTAACGTTTTGTAGTGTATGTTTTTATATTGGGGAAGCCCGAACATACGACTCACATGTGGTACATAGGCAGGAATTCTACGTCCGATTTAAGGGACCTGAAGAAAGTTCGTCTTTCCTCTTACCCCTCTATCGTCGCATACATTAACAGTATTGCAGCACCATTCGAAGGCGGACTATGGAAAGTCCACGTGGAACTTCCCGATCAATATCCCTACAAATCCCCCAGCATCGGTTTCGTAAACCGCATTTTCCACCCCAATATCGATGAGTTGTCAGTTTCCCCAGCTCTATAATAATTTCAAGAAGGATGTAGAACTAAGATTTTGCGCAAACAAACAGATCCGGCTCCGTCTGCCTCGACGTAATCAACCAAACCTGGTCCCCTATGTTCGACATGATCAACATCTTCGAAGTCTTCCTTCCACAACTTCTCCGGTATCCCAACCCAACTGATCCCCTGAACGGCGAGGCAGCGGCTTTACTTATGCGCGAACCGAAGAGTTATGAGGTCAAGGTCAAAGGTGGGTTATTTCCGGTGGGTGCAGATGGACGGGACATAGAAACTGACAATGAGGAAATAGAATACGTAACGAAATACGCAAGTAAGGATGCAGCAGATGAAGCGGGTGCAGAGGATTCAGACGACGATACCATGTCCTCGGTTGCGAGTTTCGATGATGATGAGGATAACGATGAGCCAGCGGGGACTATGGAGGATGTTTAAGTTTATCTGAACAGTTGAGCGGCTTCCCCTTTTGTCGATATCCGTCGAACGATTCGTATACTCGACGGCCAAGCAAGAAAACATCGGAAGTTGGGCACCTCCGCAGCGAAGCAAACAAAGCGTTCTTGCTCATACTATGGCATTCGGCATATCGTCTTTTTTTTACAGGTGTTTGAAAGGGAAATTAATCTTTTGCAGAGCAATGGATACGGAATTTGGATGGGAGGCGATGGAATTTGGAGTTCTTTTCCCCTTTTCGTCAGCGATCTCGTTCTTGTTTGTGTTTGGTGGAGAGTTCAAGGTGCTCTGGTTGTTGGTTTTTTTTCTTCCTTTGTGAATACTAGTACGGGATGGATGAGGAGAAATTGGGTTTGAATGAGGGGAAGCTGGATTGAGGGGGCAGATGGAGGAGGTGTGGCGTGGATCGGGGTGAGGGGCTTGAATGAGGGGTAAGGAGGGATGGGTGGGGTTGTGGAGAATGAACGAAGGTAGGAGGGAAGAGCAGTGGGCATTGATATCATATGATCGGGTTAGTTGGTTGGTGGTTAGATGTAGGGAAATATTTAAGGAATTTTATACAACGTTGTCTTTTAAGAATCTAGATTTGGTTACGTGTTATGATGTGCATCTCGATAAAGAGAGGAAAGAAAACCTAATTCAAGTTGGAATTGAAGGGTGTTTTATACTGGGTTGGGTAGGTAGAGATGGGAGGATAGGTGGGTGGGTGAGTTGACTGGAGCTGATAGCTGTATGGGCGAGAGGAGAGGGGGAGATCGAGGGGAGATCTTTAAATTAAGGGGAGGGGCAGGGGGAAGATGGGTGGATGGCCTGCGCTGGGGTTGGGGTAGAGATGGTTAGGATAGAGGATGGCTGTTGAGTGGCTATATGGCTAGCTAGCTGTCAGCGTAATCGTTTGTGTTATAAGTGATAGGTGGGAGCGCTAAGAGTGAGACGTAGGAAGTGTAGAAAAGTAGTTTGGGGGAGAGATAGAAGAGGAGGAGGAAAAGAATTTCTTCGCACTATATTCTTCTTTTATCATCGTCTGATCTGATCTGGTGACTGTTTCTTTAAGTTTTCTTGTTGTTGGTGTATGGAATTTTCTTTCTCGGCAAGGGCGTTGATGGTAGGCGAGGGGTTTAAGAGGAGGGAAGGCGAGGGGTGAAGTGAGTTTGTATTGTGGATGGGATGAGGTGGAGTGGTGAAGAGAGGTGGGCTGGTTGATTAATTAGATTACTGATTGTGCAGAGAGTGGATAGGAGAGAAGTTTACTCGCTGGTTGAGTGAAGTGAGGAGATCTTGAATGGCACGGCGTTGGGGGGAATAGGCGGTTGGTTGAGTGAGGAGATAAGTCGATAGTGGTCATGATGTAGGTGAAAGGGGGCGGACAGCCATGCTAGCGTCGAAGAGTGGGAAAAGCGTTGAACGGAGATGGATGGTGTTGAGTGGGATATTCTGAGTACCGCAATCAAGATGTCTTCGATTATTGCAGCGGGTGTTGGAAGGAAAGTGGGAAATAGAGAGCTGGGTGGTTGTTGGCCGGAGGGCGACGAGGATGATAGGATAACGGTGTTGGTAGGTTCCGTGGGTTTCACATATATGATGAGTAGAGAGGACCTGATGCAATTGGGTATGAACTTGATCGTCGACTACATCTATCTCTATGTTGAAACTCTAGGTACGTGAAAGGAAATGACATATCTTTTCGTAGATACATTTATGCTAATGGGTTGATATGTCAAATAAATATGTGTATCAGTTTATACATAAGTAAAAAGAATGGCAGCAGAGATAGTATTTGATGTAAACTAGCTTCAGAATTGACACATGCTGGACAACTACAAGTGGGAATTGACACAGAAGAAAGGAATAAAGAGATGTTTTCGGTGCTACTGTGAGCTGGGTATGTAAAGAGATCATGCGTAGCTGCAGTGAAGATGAGCTGGATAACGGTGGCCGGCGTATTTAGGACTCTCCAAGACAGATGGATGCGATCGAGGTAGCATACTCAGTAAGACTCTTTAATTCTTCAAGCTAGAGACGGCAGCACTATAGAGTATAATACGGTAGAACTAATGAAAGAGAAATGAACCAATGCTACCACCGTTGTGCCCTGCCATAGCAAGAGTAACACTCGTTAACCTGATGGTAGTATTAGCCAGAACCAATGTCCACAAGAACAACAACACCCTAGCCATCCTTCACTGACTTAATCTCACCACGAGACTACGTATAGCTATATAAAGCACATACACCACACCCAAGCTCCTCCGGTTAAGTAGGGGTCGTTACGCATGCGAGATACGTATAGAAGTGGGTCCCAGATCTGGCCTAGGATCAGGATCTCTAGATGTACATTGCATCTCAGCGGGTACGCGGGAAGGATCGCAGAACAGGGCTTCTGGAAGATTCATGATGAGCGTACCAATATGATCTGAGTCGTCGCACTACCTACTGCCGCTCGCGGAACATGATGCGATGCTTACTCGCTGGGGTAGTGTAGCCTTCTCTTTCGCTTACCTCGATCCCCAAGGTAGATTGACATGATCTTCAGGAACGGACAGCGGTGGATCCACGACACGCTGGTGTGGTAGTATAAGCTGTTGGTGCAGAGAAGAATGCGGGTTGTGCATCGTGTGTGGAAAGATCAGGTGGTGGTGTGGACGCGGAGAATATACTGCTATAACGGTGAGCGGTAGTCTCGGAGGTGGGAGAGGACAGTGGATAGTGGACATGAACACCAGCGGCTCAGCAATCTATTTCGTATGACCTCGGGAAACGCTTTTGTTGAGATGGCTGAACTGTTGGCAGCTCAGTCGTGCACCGAACGCTGGACGCCATTCAAACAGTCTCACCGAGCCCCGATAGCTCTCAATAGTAGCGCGTGCATCGACAACGATACACCGCATCGGTTGATACAAGCGTAAAGTACAATATTGTGGACTGGAATGGTGACTGTGTGGAAGAAAGGCAGCATCGTATGCTCACCGTGGCAGGATCAACCCAACAATAGCCCACGCATCTAGGCAACAGCCAAAAACTCTGACACGGATGTGTTTTGAAGGCATCCATATTCCAGCAGTGAAAACAGTAGTACCGGACATGCTGCTGGAAGAGGTTTGGGGGTTGAAGATGAAAATTTTCTTCGAAAGTGGACGGCGGCGTACTGCTAGACCTGAAGACGCGCTTATCTTGCCAAGTTGCCACCACAAAGACGCACCCATTAGGCAATAAAGTCCCGCCCTAACGTAAGCCCATCTAGCGAGACGTCTGCAATTTAAAAGGGGTGTAAGTCAATGGCACAACAGCTGCAAAGTGTCAAAGTCTGTAGCACGAGAGAGAATAGACGCAGGTCTGGACCATCGCTGAGGCCAAGAGCACTGACTCGCGAGCCGAGCCGTCACACAAAAACCACGAACCACACAGTCCTCTATTTTGACTTTTTTGGCTACTGTAAGGTTATGGTTACTCCGTAGATGAAAAAAGCTTGATCGTAAGAAGGTACTTACTGGAATTCGCGCCGTTGCCATGTCCCGCATTGCAGATTCGCGTGTGTATGCCATGTGTAGAAAATTCTCCGGCGCCCTCCGCTCCGGCACATAACTCAAACTGTTGAATTCATGCCATGCTGGACGCGGACGGACTGGGCCCGGATCAATATACGCAACACACGTCACATTACTCTGGACTGGAATGGAAGGCTGTTTTTCGCTCTTTGTTTCAGGGTCAAGCCTTGCTTATGTGATAGTGCTGCATGCTTCGTCATGTGGAAGGATTCCTGTGATCCTCACGACTGTACTGGTAAAGTGTAATATGCTCTTGTCATCCGCCCACTCGGGCAAAAATTAACGAAAGGGACCAGGACTGTTCCGCGCTTGTTCGCCACGATGCTGTGCCTTTTTGTGGTCCTACTCCGTACACAATTTAGATTGATGAGAGCATCGAACATGGTACTGGATCGTGACACAACCTGAAGGTCCCAGGCTGTCCAGCACCACATGTACTGTACACTCGATATGTGAGGGATGATATGTCAATACTCTGTATGGCATGGCCACATGGGATGCTCTAAATATGGTTGTCGCATAAGTTTTCCGGGGTCGAATGGGTCAGATATGTTCAGCCGTGCTGACAACCTTTTCAGAAGAACGGAAGAATGGCAGGGAAGCTTTACTGCACCTTCGTCATGGGCATGGAAGATCCCTCGCTGAATCCTCCGTGTTGGAATTTGTTGGCTTTCTAGAAGACTTCTGCGTTGAGTTAGACCTGAACGCAATATCAGACACTGGCTGTGAGATGTCTCGTAGCATTTTCCTTTTGTTTTTCTAGAAGGATGGATCTGGGTTTAGATCTGGACAAGACAAGATTGGAATCCTACCATGCCCTACCTTAATTTGTGCGATCCACGAGGTTCCTTTTCCAGTTCCTGCATGCAAGGTACAGCGTTGCAAATATTGGCTATGTTTTGGGAGTTGGAATACCACAGTACGAAGTAAGAAGAATTCTAATTGGGGTCTGACTGCATTCTACGCCGCGAATTGGCATCCATCCACGTGGGACCGATTTCTACCTGTGGGGCAAAACAACATGCAGAGGTGAGGCGTCGACGAGAGCGGAAGAGTGGAAGATGGGGATGCATATGGTGTGGGATGGAATGCTCGCTATTGGCGGCTTAGGACATATTCCACTTGTGCTGGCAGCTGGTCTCATGACATGGCGGTCCGGCAACCAAAAGTTGGGAAATGAGCAGGCCGAATGAAGCCGATATTGATATTGGCTTATGCTTCCAACGGTCGCCGGCCAGTTCGAAGCACGGAGATGCTAGAGGCTCGGCCTGCGTAGTTCTGGCGGTAAGGAAAAGTATTGATTCACAGCGATACCGTGCACAGGCCGAATTGGTGCTACGAAGTACTGATGCTACTGATGCTAAGGTTACTGAGCTGTACCCCGTCCCCATACCCGTATCCTTTTGTCTCGTGTAATTTGACTGAATTTGATTGATGTCTCGCAGCTTCCATGCGCACTCTGTGCGTCTGTCTTTCTGTTTCTCATTTGTAATCTTTTCCTTTATTTTTCCTTCCAGATTGTAAGGTTAATGTGAAGCCATTGCTGTGCCGTATCATGTATGTATGGCATCGGCAACTTACCAACCGCACCAACGTCCTGGCAGGTTTGCTCTTCTGTAAAGTCTGTTGTAAAGTCTATGATGACATTTCTTCCTTCCGGCAGCTTTTCCAGAAGGTTATGTTCCCTGTTGTCTATCGCACTTTGTACGTACAAGTAGGGATATGAAACGTGGACAAGGTAAAATTGTATCCATCCCCAGATGTCTCACACAGATGAGAATTATCGCTTGACTTGATGTAAAAGGAGAGAAATAGGTAGGAATCTTCATGAAATTCGTAACCGCGTCGATCATTATCAGGCATGGGTAAATTTAAATTGAAGATAACGACAGTGAAGGACAGATCATTCCTTTACTTTCGTACAATTACTTCGTACAGCCAGGTGAACTGAGTCGTGCACAGGAGGTGTAGAGAGGTGAGAAGTGCCGCTCTCCAGGCAGGAAACAGCAGCCCGACTGGGGATAATATGTAGTATCTGATTACTGTTGTCGAACGGATAAAAGTAATGTTCTGAATATCTTTTGCGTATCATTTGTCGGAACAGGTGGTGGGTAAGAAAAGACGGGATAGTTATTCAGGCGCGCAGGAAGGGCTTGAGCATGATGTTGGATAGGGCAAGATAGGGCAAGATAGGGCAAGATATTCAGTCCATAGGTAACCTTAACCTCACTGATCAACATAAGATGTCGTAACTGCCTATAGGAACGATGAGGAATCTACCAGGAAAGAGAACAAGCTACAGTGCGGCGGCGAGTAGGGATGCGTTCTTCAAGCCACTCTTGCCACGCGCACCCAACGTTATCGATTGACCGACAATCCGCAATCGTAGCAAATTAAATTGCAGCGTATCATTGCTTGCTTTGGCTGCGGCGTTTCAAACCTTGATCCCAATGCAGTATCTGCATATTGAGTACATAGTACGAATAGCAGATGCAGATGTATTGCATTGAATATGTACAGTACAAGAGACACTACACCACTATACCACAAGAACAGTTATGGAAGATCCAAGACAGCTGTACTATTCGTTGCTTCTTGCCTTCCTATCCGTCTCGTCTTGCTGTCTCCCAAATTCTGATATGTCGTATCTCCCAGTTCCCCAGGTGTTATATCATGGATCTTTCGGTGAGATTTAATTTCCTATCTCCCGCTCACAGTCCCTACAGGATGAACCTAGATACATGTATAGGGGAATTTAGCATCCGATCTAAAAATAATCAGGATTCAGCTAAAGAAATAGACGCCTTTTAGGCCTCGGGGTCTTCAGGTGTTTCTAATGCTCGGACTGAAAGGCCTGCAGAGAGTAGATGGTGAATGAGACCCCAAAACGAATTACATCTTATGTAAAGTACAATACAACAGTATAACAGTCCAATTGAAGACCTATTACCCTTCCCTTCCCTACCCTTCAACCAGCACCGAAAAGTCGTCTTACATATACCGTACAACACCAGCGTCAATCACCACCATCAGCACCAAATCTGCGTATCACACAACCTCAGTGCTCTGTAGTAAGCACTGTTCGCTCTCACCAACCAATCATCCGTGTTCCATCTCCGACTTACATTCTTTGGTACAGTAGAATGTCACTCACACCAAACCCACCTGGACACCCTCTCGCCTATGGAGGTGCACCCAGCTACGGTAATACCGTAAACTATGACATGTCTATCTAGTTGGAACTTACGTTGAATCTATCTTTTTCTTCCTTCCAAGCCCTTCTCTTTTCCTTCTTTGCCATGCATTACCCTTGTGAGACTTGTGATTGCCATGTGTGTCTTGAGTTTTACCCCTTGTCAGATTAACCCTTTCGCCGCCAAACATTTTCCACCTTTTCACAATAGCTACGTCTGACTATTCCAGATGCGTCCATTGCTCCACTGGTGGATAGTTAAGAGCGCCCCCCTAGTTAACCCATCCCATTACCTACTTGTAAGTTTGTAACTCCCTAACAGCATGAGGCCGGTGTATGGTTTCGCTTGCAAAAAACGCCCTGGTGGCTCTACTGGTACAGTACAGTACGGTCTCGCTATAGTGGCTACGGCTTTGCCTTTCTTTGCCTACCTTTTCGTACTATGGCTTTACACTTTGCTCCATGTTGACTCTGTAGTGCTTTATGAAATTACCGAGCTTGGAGGAGCATACCGCATATCGCATGTCTTTCAGGCATGGCCACACGGTGGCATACTCTCATCGTAGGCACTTGCACAGTACTTAAGCATTACATGACATGGAAAGGCATGGATGTTGCAGACTTTGTAGCGTGGTAAAACCGTAAGGTTACCTAGCCTGCTAGCAGAAGATGGTATCCATGTATCTGAATCCATCCTATACGCTCCACTTCGGGACTCACGCTCATTGCTCACGCTCACATTGACGCTCACACTTACACTCACAACCGCACCAGATCTACTCTGACCTCTAAACATCATCTAAACTTCCATTCTAAACTTCTAAATCTCCAAACCCAACTAGTCTTGAGCCTCCGACCTCCGGGCAACACCTCCTCCCCTCCCCTTCCCTTCCTCCCCCTTCCTCCGCTTCCAAAACCTTCCTCGAACCTGTCGACTACGACCTCTGGGAAAAAGGCTTGTGCGCTTTGCTCACCTCAACCTTACTTACAGTACCAGTACGAAAAGAAAAACGAGAGACAATTCCTAAAAAAACCTATTTTTGACATTACATTTCTCTTTGTTCATTCACCTATTTTGGTTTACCTCATTCATTGTCTTTGATTCTCTCTCACTCAAGTGTCACCCACAAAATTTCCCCAAAAAGATCATCTACAAACATTCATCCCATCTTTGCTTAACCAATTTCAATCTTCACCGTCTATACTCACCTACGCAAGGCCCAAGGAGCTTAAACTCTTTACCTCCTCCACTTTCTATCGCTTCCAGTATTCTACACCTCTCCCACATCAAATCAAATATTACTTCCACCCAATAATATTGAATCTCGACCCAATATCTCGATAGTTCTCTCGCATGGTCTCTGGAGCTGCGCCGAATGTCCCTGCCTACCGATATACCCACAAGACCGCAGAGACTTGTATAATTCGAGAGAGGACGTCGCAGGACAGTTGCGCCCATGGGGAATAGTTCGGGGAAACCGGTGAACTTCGACGATGAAGGTACGGATCCATACTCGATGTTCCAAAGACGTTCACACGTCTCAAATGCTGTTTGTCGGTAGTGTATGTTCACATGCTAACCTGCTCCTGCCTTCTAACAGTGAGCCTTAACCACTTTCGATTACTGCGCGTCGTGGGAAAGGGTGCCTTTGGGAAAGTGAGGATAGTAGAGAGGAAGGATACCGGATTGACGTTCGCGCTGAAGTACATTCGGAAGGATGAAGGTGGGTGATGGTATATTGGGGGCTTCACAGCCCACGGCACAACAGTAGCTGACAGGAAGATAGTCGTTCGACAGGAAAGCGTGCGGAATATAATACGAGAGCGGAGGATGCTGGAGCATCTGAATCATCCTTTCATCTGCAACTTGCGTTACAGCTTTCAAGATATTGAGTATATGTAAGTTTCAAGAGGCTGCGTGGGCGGGGTCAATTGCTAATGGGCGTCGCAGGTACTTGGTGGTGGATTTAATGAATGGCGGTGACTTACGATTTCACATCTCACGAAAGACCTTCACAGAAGAAGCTGTTCGATTTTGGATTGCGGAACTGGGAATTGCCTTGAAATATATACACAAGCAAGGAATTATACATCGGGATGTGAAGCCTGACAATGTTCTACTGGACTCCGAAGGACATATCCATTTGGCAGATTTTGTTCGTAGCCTCCATGTCCACCAGCGAGGATGGGCACAACGCTAACAGTGTGCAGAATGTCGCATCTGATTATACTCCAAATCGAAAGTTAACCAGTAAATCCGGCACTCTAGCATACCTCGCACCAGAAGTTTACAAAGGATGTGGATATGGGCCAGGGGCCGATTGGTGGTCGTTAGGTGTACTCTTTTATGAGTGTATCTACAATAAGGTGCGTTATCTAACCTTCCATCTCTGCCATTCAAACCTAATCAGAGTATGCAGCGACCCTTTGAAGGTAGTACACAAACGTCATTAGCAGCACAAATCACGAGGGCCAGTCCCAATTTCCCAATCACATCCCCACCGGTTACAATGCCATGTCTGCATGCAATCAGCTCAGCTTTGGAGGAGGATCCATCCAAACGAATGGGTTCCGCTGGCTTCCAAACCTTCACAGACAACCCCTTCTTCCGCCCTATAGATTTCGAAGCCCTGGAGAGGAAAGAGATTGAGCCGGTCTTCGTTCCATCGAGCGAGAAGACGAACTTTGATGCTACCTACGATCTTGAGGAACTGTTGTTGGAGGAGGCGCCATTGGAGGCTCGAGCAAGACGACAGAAGCCAAGGGAAGCCCTGAAGGAAGATGCAACAGAGAAGGAGATCAAAGAGGATGAACTACACAAAATGATTGAGACACAATACACAACATTTGACTACACCAAGGCAGCGTATGACAGGTCAGCACCCTTCCACTACTAATCTCCCCCAATATTAAAGTTTTCCTAGGTATAATGATGGAATGGATCCGAATTCACCACCACCCGTTACGAACTTCACACCTTCGACCCCAGCTTCCCAGACATCTGACGAGTTCCCTAAGGCAACACTAACCCGGACCATCTCGAAAGGTCGCAGACGAACTCATTCCCGGTCTCAACCGTCATCACGCTCGGAATCACCAACGAATATTCCACCTGTTCCCCGCTCGCAGCAACCGTCACAAAATACCAGTCCTGTATTAGGGCCCCCTCGCTCGGTGCCGCACGCGCACACGGCAAGTGCAAGCAAGGTACCTCTGCCATATTCACAACCGTATAACAGGCCTTACCGACCCACTGGCATCCGTAAAGAATCGCAAGGAGGTGGAATGCAAGTTGTACTAGGTGAAACAGGAAGTTGGTCCGAACTGGCCAAGCAAGATGCCACTCTGCCAGCAGATGCCAAATTGGTTGAAGCCAGCTCGAAACCTACTGGAATGCTTGGGTTCTTGACGAGGAAGAAGGGCAGGGGTCATAGCCCAAAACCACAAGAGAGGGGCATTCTCGGCAAGGAGGGCGCAAGAGTTATTATCAGCAGTGGATGAACGCCCGGTCGAACACGCTGGCATTGCGGCAGCATTAACGATTCAGGATATCACACCGAACTGCTTACGACTACCATTACCTTTTTGTTTAACCTTTCGGCGCTATTATTGTACAGATCTGCATTCGTTGCATTTACAGGAGCTAGCGGGAGTTCATTCGCTTTACTTGACTTGGTTTGATGTCTTTGGGGAATTCTCGAAGCAGTCTCAAAATATTTTAATCCCCCCAATTTTTTAACCACCATTCCCTTTGTTATGAGAAACAGAACCGAACATGTTGGAGATTTGACGACGGTTTCCACGAACCATTTTTTCCCGCGAGATATTCTTTTTTGGGTGGAGGGTTGGAGATAGGAGGAGAGGAGAGAAATGGACGACGAACACAATAAGAGGATATGCCAGCGTCTGGAAAGTTGGCCTCGATTCTCGTTTTGGACTCTCGACTCTCTCTCCTCTTCCTCGATACGATACATACGGGAATCTTGTCTTTTTTCAATAAGGGGCCCTCCGCGTTCGTCGATTGGGTATATGTGAATGCAGATGGAGATGTGCATAGAGGAAAAGAGAGAGAGTGTGTGTGTGTTGTTAAGATACCATTGTGGATGTATTGGATGAAGGACCATAGTCGGGCTGCGTGCGGCAAAGAGAGAGGAGCACATTCATCCATTCATGGAGCATAGTTTGGGAAGAAAAATCAAACTGAGCCCGGCTATTTGTATGTGGCGAGGTGAGAGCGGAAGGCGGCATATGAGATATGGTTTGGATGAGCGGATGGTTTCGGCGGTCGGGGTGTATTGTAGATATGATACCAAGAATAAATATGAGATATCCCTTTTCCTATTACCGTTGCGGTTGCTGTTACTGTTTCTTGTTAATGTATGCCGAATATGTGATTGGGTGAGCGAGTGAGTGAGCAATTCGGATGTAATTGAATTGCATTTGATTTTGTTCTAGGGTGTCATCCTTACATACATACATACACACTTTTTCCAATCTCATTGTCTTTCCTTCTATTCACACCCCTTCCAATCCCATTGCCTTACCTTTTCTTCACTCTCCCTGGCCATTGTGAAGAGCACCAGCACTACCACCTAACTAACTCAATCTTACGAATACCCAAACACGCAAGTTAGGAACAAAGTTAAGTAGGAAATCATTTTCATTCTTTTCATATTATTCCCTCCTCTCATTCATCTCTCTCTACCTATCTCCATCCGTCCCATCTAGTTATCCCCATCATCTCTGCCTGCGTCTGCCTCTCCCTCTCCTTACCCGTCCATTTCCTTCCATGCAGATAATATTCCAACTAAATCTTTATGCAATCCACACCATGCATCCTCTTCTACCACTTACCTCAACGGACTTCCTTTTCCTGGTGTCCAGCCCCCACCACCCCCACCGAACCCCGTACTTCCCCCCGTCCCAGGAGCCAGACCCAACCCCAACGGTCTCCTAACAGGCGTTACCGGTGCCTCTGCACCAGCACCCGCACCTCCTCCTCCCACAGCAGCACTATTACCCACCGCACCCCCACCCTCAGGCGGCGTATCACTCCTCGCGATATCCCCAGCCCCAGCTCCCGACCCCGTGGGAACCTCCTTCCCTCCCTCCCTCTCCCTCCTCAAATTCGGCGGTTTAAAGTTCCTCCCACTGCCCACCCTATAAATCTCCCTAATAATCTCCTCCAGCACGCCCGCATCCACATACTCCTCGTATTTCCTCCACAGCTTCAACGCCATCTTCGCGTCCTCGATACTATCATGCGTCTCGACCTGAATATCCTCCTTGAACAGGTACCAACTAAGGAACGCCAGCCCCAAGCGGCGCGGTTGGTTCTTCATAAAGAAATAGTGGATCGTGTCGATGACTTGCGATTTCGGGATGTGGATATTGATGACGCGGAAATCGGTCTTGAGGCCGTGGCCGAGGAAGCGACAGCCGAGGTTGAGGAGAATCCAGAGCTTTTTGTAGGCGTGTTTCAGGGAGACGAGGTTGTGGCGTGAGGTGCGCGGGTCGAGGTCGCCGGGTTTGATGCCCGAGAACGCGGTTAGGTAGTCGACGATGGGTTCTTTGATTATGATGTAGTCGTCGATGAATGGGAGGCCTTCGTCATCGCCGGAGCCGCGGAGGACGGAGACGCGGGCAAGAGCATGCGCGGTAGGGCGAATGGTTTCGCGCTCGCCATCGGAGTTTACTTCGATTTCGGGCTGGCGGACGGAGACGAATTCGGCGTCGAGGGCGATTATTGTCCCTTCGGTGGGCGCTTCACGTTCAGTTAGGGTGCGGTATGTTTTCTCTAGGAAGCGATTGCTGGAGTTATGTTAAAATTGTGTCTGCTGTTGGGAATAGGGGACGTACTTGTTGTCTTGATACAAAATGGAGGTATCCAGAGTTCGCTTCCATGTGTTGTCAACACGATTATTGTAATCTTTCACTTGATAAGTGATAACAGATGGTACTTTCCAAGTAGTATTGAATGTCAAAGCCTCCTCTGTTGACATTCTCGAAACCAAGAAATCATTGAATAAATACCATTGGCTTTCGCCGGGGGCTGTCTGAGCCGAATGAGACACTATCAACGGTTAGTAACTGGTAAGACAACAAGGGCGGAGGGGTCTTTACCATTGATTAAAGATACCAGATGCGGTTTCTCATGTTGTCCACTATCAATCTCTGCAGCAAGGCCAACTAAAGAATAAACAGTAATGTTGTGAGCACCCCGTTGGATATGTAGTCGCAGGTCTTCCCCTTGGTAGCAAAATATTTGTCCTTGGCTGATGATAACTCCTATTTCTTCTGGCAAACAGCCTGGAGTAGCCCAGAACTGCTTCGCTTCGGGTGTAACCACGCATGCATTAAGCATCAGAACTGCTGGTGCGCTATGTATGGTCTTTTTTGTTTGTACTGTTTGGTATTTTCTGCATGTCATACACCACCCACGATTCGTCCCTTCACGTTCAATACTCGATTTTAATATTTCAGAGAACGACCTCTTCGGTATTGGGGCTCTACCATTGCGATTGTGAGGTTTCTATTACAGTTAGTACAGCCCTATGAGTAGTAATGAAATGCCTACAAGTGAAGGTTGCGGGTAGATGAGATCGCCATAGACAGTATTGCCTGGCCTTGTGTGCTCACTCTTGCATGCTACACATCGAATAGTGGTTGTGGCGGATGTAGAAAGTGCCTATATGGTCAGTCCAGAGGCACCCAGCTTTCAGCAGAGATACTAACATGCCCAAGAGCATTTGAATAAGGACGAATGCTTCTGTAATCTTGACTCATCTTCTCAAGCAAGAATCGATCTAATTGTTGAAGCATGTTCGTAAGTGAAGCGCCCCGAGAATCCTCCTCCAGTAAACCCATCGGTCCGGCTAGTGACAGGTTAGATCTTCACAACCATATAAGGAGTAGTTTCTTACCTTGAGGATCATGACTGAAGGTCTTGAGTAGATTAGTAGCTTGGCATGCAGTGCCTTCTGCCTTTTCGAGCATATCAAATAGAAATCCCATTTCACACAACAAACAAGAATCGTTAATACAATTCGTTGCAGTATGTTGTAATGCAAGATTCCTGACTAGAGGTGTGAACCGCATCAGCTGCAACAAAGGATTTGCGTATGAATTTGAGATATGAGTCTCGAGACCAGAGTACGGAGTGTTATTATAAAATCTGCACTGTTTGAGTTTGGATAGTCCAAGAAGGGATGTAATCACTTACCCAAAATCAAAATCGTCCACGCCATACTTGCTGTATTTGATCTCAACATTACGATACAACGGATCAACTTGCGCCTTTAGGCTAGGAAGTTCTTTGAGCCCCGTGGCTTCGGCTAGATCACTGATCTTCCGTTCGAGAGTGGTATCGGCTTCTCGAGCCTTTTCACTTAAGAATTTGGGCGCTGGTATAGCTGCGGATGCCTTCTCCGACATTCTCGTGTTCTCAACTTGGTTCCTTAAACCCTTTCTCGCATTTCGTCCATAGATAGCCCACTCGGTGGCTTTTGGCGATATAAGAAAGCTCGAGTCAACTTTTAGTGGCGGGGCGCCAACCTCGAAGATCATATGACTGGGCCAGGCAGACAGAAGCTGTTCTCTGTAATATGGCATGCCAACGGTGCTCAAGGGGCTGCTCAGATTCTCAGTTAGTCATTTCTCGACAGCTAGCAAGTTAACTTACGTATCATTCGACCATTCTGTATGTGTAGGTTTTTCGTCAGGATCCGCAAACTCCGTAGGAGTGCTAAGTTCAGCAAATCGTAGTCTCGTTGGCGAACCCCATATATGTACATTGCATTCGATATCTGATAGAGCAAGAGCTTCTCCTGATGCAGCTATCTCAAGGGATCTTAACGCAGTCAAAACATTTGCTTGTCTCACATTGCTTGTATTAACATTCATTAGATCCACTATATGCATTTGACCAGTTTGAGAAACAACGATACTCGTTGTTAGCATCCGGGGATGCATTCGTACAAATGCTGCACCAGGAGGGAAAGGAATAGGAGGTAATGCGACCATTTTCTTCAAATCGAATACATTGACCAGCGGATCAAGCATGTATGTTTGCTGCTGCCGTAGCGAAAACCCGCAAGTGACTATGAAGTCATGCTG
This sequence comes from Rutstroemia sp. NJR-2017a WRK4, assembly GCA_002946385.1. Lineage (NCBI taxonomy): Eukaryota > Fungi > Ascomycota > Leotiomycetes > Helotiales > Rutstroemiaceae > Rutstroemia > Rutstroemia sp. NJR-2017a WRK4. The sequence goes on from NJPR01000095.1 coordinate 192,304, forward strand.
AGCATCCATATCGTTGATAAGAGACGTGTGAGCTTGCCATGTCTTGATCAGACTGAAGTTCAGCGGATCAAGTATGTTGACCGATCCGGTTTGTGTAGCGGCGCATATATATCGACTCCTTCTCATAATCTTGTAGTGATCGGTAGTGGGTATCTGATCATTTAGAAGAGATTCCTGCATAGCTTCAGGTGCGCAATTACCTGTTTCATTATAATCCCCTTGTCCACATCGATCACAAACATCCGATCTTGTAACCCAGCAACAAGTATCTCTGAAGTTCCCTTGGAAGTGTAACTCATACATCGTAAATCCTTCATATCGTCATGACTATACCCTCCAAGTGATCAGCACTGCCCCAAATATATGTCCCGGAATGAGTCGTACGTGATATGCCATATGAATAGGCCCCTCCTCGACGCCATATGCACACTCTTCCCGCCCACTGAGATTACACCCTTATCGTGAAAGAGGAATTGTCGCACAGGATCCGTTCCTGCCTTATAGGAGGTATAGGCTCGTAAATCGCGGCCGTAGAAACTCGAGACACGTCCATATTCATCACCAGCCCAGAACAATTCTTGCGAAGTATCAAACGCCCTTGCTGGAGCTTGCATATGATCCGACAGCGCACCCGAAGGCGGCAGCGGAAGTCGACTGACCTGAATGAAATCAGAACTGTAGCCATATCCTGCCAGGACATTCCTGGCCATCGCGGCCAATTGCTTCTCATGGAACCAAGGAGATGACGACAAGGCTACGATGCTACCCGGAGCTATGCTAAAGAAAGGCGTCGTCTTTTAGGGTGACAGGAAACTTATAATGAGACAGTAAAATAGTGACTTACTTCCTCCCAATCGCCATCCATGGATCGAGCTGAAATTCCTGTTACCAAACCATGGTTATGTATATAAAAAGTGGTAGCAAAATCCAAAAGATAGAACAAAGAAGGTTGGCGATATCGATAAAGTTGATGGGGGGTTCTTAGCATTCTGCCACAGGCACTTACCGCCATAGCGAGTCCTGGCGAGTCCTAACTGCAGGCTTGCAGCCTTCTGTCCCCACCTTTCATAATCCTCCCAAACCCCAAACCTACAACACCAGGAGCGCGAGCGCCAAACGCTCTACCTTCGTTTCTCCAACTGAGCACGTCTCAGCCGCTGAAATTGTGCATTGTTCGTAGTAAGTTTGTATTTCTTGTAGGTGCAAGTATTTCTTTTTCTTAATTGCTATCAATTGACTCACTATCACCTTCATTATTTCCAATTGCAATTATACTAGCTAGCCGGCTCTTTTTGCTTGAACGAAAGTCAGCACTACCCCTCTATTCGGAACCTCTCAAACACCACCATGGATTTCTACGATTCTGCCTTCCTGGTATTGATATCAGCTTGCGGTATTCTGACATGGCGACAATACCGCATGAAGGGAGATTCTGCAGAGGACAAGAAAAATGCGGATGTAGCGACGCCTTTAGCAAAGGCAGAAGCTAGCCGCTTTACCAAGCTATTCCTGACAGTATACTGTTTGGTAATGGCCTCAGACTGGCTTCAAGGTATTACATTGTCCAATTTCGCCGTAACTCTTACTAATCTCTTGCAAAGGTCCATATGTATACAGCCTCTACCACGACCAATTCGGGCTCGACGAGAAATCCGTTGCGCTCCTCTTCACAACCGGCTTTCTCTCCGGCGGCATATCCGGCTACTTTGTAGGATCTTTCGCCGATAAATATGGCCGGAAATCAGCATGTCTGGTATTCTGCCTTACATATATGCTATCCTGCTTCTCTACGCTTTCCCCTGTTACTCCAGTTCTGTTCCTCGGGCGGGTATTCGGAGGATTGAGCACAAGTCTGATGTACAGCGCATTTGAGAGTTGGATGGTTACAGAATATCATAAGAGGAATATACACCAGGCAGGGACCAGTTTGAGTACTATGTTTGGGATCATGACTACCTTGAATAGTGTCATGGCCATTCTTTCTGGCGTGTTTAGTGAATGGCTGGTCCAGGTCACAGACGATAGAAGGATGCCGTTTATGGCATCCGCTGCTCTCTTGTGCCTTTCGGCATATGTTATTACGGTATACTGGGTATGCTAGACCTATTTTCTATATTCATATCTTGTATGATGGCTGATCATTGACCACAGACTGAAAACTACGGCGACAGTGCGACCCAACAGGAAACAACTACGCTCACGCAAAATCCCTCTAGCCAACCCTCCTCGCGCAGCTCGTCGCCCACTCCAGTATCGAGGACTTCTGCAGCGAACCCCTCCATCCTGAACCTTGTCTTGACCAATTCGCAAATTTTTACTCTGGGACTGGCCTCCTGTTTCTTCGAAGGCTCCATGTATCTATTTGTATTCTTCTGGACTCCTGCTTTGAAGTCTACCCAGTCTCCTGCCGCGCCCTCCTTACCTCTCGGGATGATCTTCGCATCTTTCATGGCGTCAGTGATGCTCGGCTCCCTCCTCTTCACACATCTTTCTCCGCTCCTAGCTACCAAGCTTCCACCTTCCAGACTTCTTACCATTATTTTCTCTACGGCCTCGATTACCCTTCTTATTCCATTGCTTACTAAGTCTGAACCGTTGACTTTCCTAGCATTTTGTGTTTTTGAAGGAATGGTTGGTATGTATTTCCCATCGATAGGATACCTAAAAGGAAAAGTAGTCGAAGATGGAGTAAGAGCGAGAGTCTATGGCGTCTTGAGGATACCATTGAACATATTCGTGGTAGTAAGTTTGGCATTGGTGAAGGAAGGAGAGGCATACAGGAGAGGTGTGTTTCTGGCTTGCGGTGGTCTGTTGGTGGCCGTGAGTGGAATATTCCATCGGTTCGTTAGAGATTAGGAATAGAGTCGGAAACTGCAGATATAGAAGTAAAGCCTTTCATATAGGGCCTGGAGTTTGGGTTGGCATAGTAACTCAAAAGACCTGTTGCTTGTTGCTTGTTTGAAAGATTGGATAAACGGGCGAAGGCCGGTGCTGCTAAGGACGAATGCGCTGAGCTGTAGCTTAGGTGGAATGTCAATGAAGGAGCATGGATATAAGATTTTGTTACTCAACCTAACAAGATATTCAGGAGAGCATGCATGGTCGGCTGCCATAACTGTAGTTCAAGGACCGAATACGTTGGCATAAGTCAGTCGTGAGTGCACCAGGGGCTAGACAAGGGCATTGGCCAACTTCGAAGGTCAATCTTCGAACCAAGTTTAGTTTTGAGATGTCCAATTTGAATGTAGACGATTCGATCCTCAAAGTTGAAATTGTAACTGAACATGAAGTCGAAGAAATACTGGTCCATAACGTGAAATTGGTCTGTGACTCAGTGCAGTCCCTAAAAGGATCTGGAACGAGTGGAGAGACAAGAAAGCGCATGCCGTAGAGGTCCCAAGAGCTGAATCTCACAGGCGTGATCCATTCAGTAATAGATTTTGCAACATTGAGAGGTTTGTGGTCGATGGACGGATCTCGAACGACGAAAAGGAGATGATGACGACGACATATTGCGGCTTAGAGGAAAGAGCTATCGGAATAGATCAAGTCCTCCAACTGTAGAGGAGGTTTGGCACATGAGAAGTCAGCAGCCTTGTTGAAGCCTCGTTGATATGATAGATCTTCTGGTTTAACAAACCGCAACACACAATATGTCGCTAGTTCGTCGCTGTTGGGTGCCGGTTTCCTTGGGATGATTACGCACCGCAATCATAGATATTCAAGTTGGTGACACTTTCTAATTATGAAGCATTCCGCAGATAGCGTTGTCGAATAAAACAGGCTGTAACGATTGCCTTTCCCTCAAGTAGATAACAGAAATATCGAATGTACCAAAATAGGCATATCAATGTTGGTATGCTTCCGAATAATTTTCGTCCCAGGTATGCAATTAGCTTCCGCCTTGTGTGAATTTGCGGCCGACGTAAACTTCACCTCGGGACGTTGGTAACTTGAGAGCGTGAAGTCGCAACAACCCCTCATTTATCATTTCCTGCTTTGTCGTGCTCATTGGTGGCAATGCTGGAATCGATGCATAATGAAACAGGCGTCGGAAACCGCAACCAGCCCAGCCGTTGCTCATCGTGTTGTGATCCAGCTTACACTTGACATTGTCAACATGTGAGCCCGGCTTCTCCCGTCCCAGAAATGAGGCACTTGCTGAAAGGACGTCGACAAAGGTTGTTTGATCAAGTTATGCTCAGCTTTAACTACCAAATCATATGTTATCAAGACAATGTGCAACCACAACACGTTGTTAGGGGCGCTTGCCAAGTCGAAAACACAACCTTATGCTGCATTGAAATCCATACAGAGCACTTACCCCCATGGATTTCACGATAATCTTTTGACGACGATGGCTTTGAGTCGTTAACAGGTTTCCACCACTCGGAGCCCGACGACACTGACTAATTCTCTCAAAATCATGGGTCTTGACCAGAATCTAAGTTATGTCTGTAACGCAGGATGAGCTATTTCACCAGACGGCCGACTGCAGGTACTGAGCGACTTTCTATAACTGGGAACAGATAAGATGAAGCTTCCATCGGGTTTCCGATTAGACTGAGTCTGACGACTAAGCCTTGTGATGGTGGTCGCGAGTTAGGAAGTTGCTCCGCCACTTCGTGTAGATTGATATTGGTTGTTTCCATAGAGAGCATTACGAGGGAGACAGGGTTTGATATTTTGAGAGGATTTGCGGGTGCGCACGTGAATGTCCATTCGGTTAAAAGCTTACCCGCTTACGTACAAGGGCGCATTTTGGGGAACGGCGGGAAGAACCCCACTATTTTAGCATTCTTAGGACGGCAGCTGTTTTCGTCCTCCAGATTTTGTTTTCGTCGTCTATCGCTCCAGATCTGATTGCGGTCTCTGGATACGGGGTTTTGCATTGTGATATGCTATTTACGTGAACTACAAACAAAATGTCCTATTTTTGCTCTATTTATCGAGTCATATGGAGAATACCAGGTTAGCACGAGCACGAGGTACACAGTAGTACGTACTCGATCGAGCCTTCGAGGTCGAGAGCTTCCAAGGTTAGCGGCTGTAAGTTTCAGCCCAACCAAGCTGGGCACAGCCGCACAAGTTACCCGAATCCAATGTGCGGGGAACTTCGGAGCATGTGAAAGGCATTTGTGGGGATTTAGTGGAAGGGGGTGGTGGAGCGAGATACGTTACCGATATCGACATTGAAGATTCCCGTCCCACCACCGGAAGATCTATCACGGAAAATCTCTCAGCGAGACGACGTGTTGATACTGTCAGAGGATAGGTCGAGAGCCATGATGAATGATAACCCACATACGCCACGGTGAGAAACTATATGCAGAGTAGAGATGTCTCAGTATTATTCCAGACCTCCGCGTTGCTAAGACCATAACTATTTTAGCACTTCCCCCAGTCTCAAAATCTGCTCGCGTGAGCATCAGCCCCTTAAGAAAGAACAGGCGGATTTGGGACAATTTACTAGAGCTAGGATCTAAGTTTTCTGATGGTTAAGGACGGTGTATTTCAAAAGAACGTCCTGCGGTTCTAGAGGGCGAGTAGGTTTATGAGGCCGTAGTAGTTGTAACCTCACATGAGAGAGGTATTTGTATTCTGGCTGAATTGGCAGGCTCAAGTAGGACGGTGTTATTCCATGATACCTCGTGTGCATATTTCCTAGCTTTCAATCATGCATTGACCTCATACATTGTTGATCGTTTGAACTATCTTTCGATCCTGCAGTGTGCATCTTGCAGTTGTACCATTGTAAACCATCTTTTGCGCGATAATTTCACGTTCATCTTTCTGGATCCTCCACGCCAACTTACCCCTACCCCACCACCCCTAGCCTGCTTCGTACACGGTACTTCTGAAATCATCATTTGGTTGTCTGAGTCGCTTTGGACATGCAAACGTTGAAACCTCGAGTCCATTCCGTAGTCACCCGGCGCTCCCGATTAAACAACATCCTCTTTCCGGCATTACCCATTGCGGCCAATAATATTCGCCTAATTTGCTATACGCCGTCTTCTCTACTCCACAACCATCATTATTCCAACCAAGTTCGGCATAAACAGAACTACGACACCCGAATAATGTCAACCTCTACTTTGAATAAGAAGGCGTGGGATCCCATTCAAAGGACCTCCTCGCCTTATCCTGATAAAAACAGTGTTGGTCCTCATCTCACTGCTAAGCAATCTCCTACCAACAACTATCATTCTTCATCACTCTCCACTCTCAAAATGGTTTCTACACATCATTCGGTCAACAGAACATGTTAGTATCTCTATCTGTCTACATCCCAATCTGCGCTCTCTGTGTTCCTCACGCAGCACACGATCACAACCTTTGCATACATGCTGTGTCTATCTTCTCCCACAATGCTCGTTGAGCGTCCCTCATCACAGCTTGTTCATAGCTTCTCCTTACCTTCACCCTGCTAACACATGCTACTTTCTAGCACTTCACCCAAGTGGTGTTCAACCCCAGGTTGAGCACACCGAGCTCGAGGAGGAACTTCACGAGAAAGCACACATTGATTACGACCGAGTAGCGATTGTATGATTCTCCATTTGCTCCTACGTTTCCGTTTGCCATTGACTAATTTCTAACCTCTCACCAGGTTCCTAACCCAAGTGTTGCCGCACTCTACGAAGATGCCCTCGTCTACGAAACTGGCTCAGCCATCACATCGACCGGTGCGCTCACCGCATACTCTGGGGCTAAGACAGGCCGTTCACCGCTAGATAAAAGAATTGTCAAAGAACCCAGCTCAGAAAACGACATTTGGTGGGGACCGGTCAACAAGCCAATGACACCTGATGTAAGAGAACCATATTCCCTATTTTTATCGTCCATGTGCTCGATTTTAGCATGTCTTTACGTTTTGGAGAACGGTCTACATCCGACCATGAATTTGCCTCATTATAACGGAAAACATATTCTCCACACGTTTCAAATTTGTCTTCATCAATCCCAATACATCTCTGCCTGCTGCTGGGAAGTTTTCAAATTTGCCCCGCAGTTTCACATCGTCATAACTTCTTGGTTACCCTCGGCTTTACTGTACCCTCCAAGCATAGCAAAATGCGGGGTGCATGGTTACCGACGAACCCACCCTAGTCTGTGTTGCCGCTATTAGATTTCCCATTGCTACCTTGAAACACCTGTCTTGGCTTGAGGAACTAATATTATTCAGGTATGGAGAATTAATCGTGAACGTGCTATCGATTACCTCAACACAAGGAATCGCATCTATGTTGTCGACGGCTTTGCAGGATGGGACGAAAAATATAGAATCAAAGTCCGAGTTGTCTGCGCTCGTGCTTATCACGCGCTCTTCATGCGCAATATGCTTATTAGACCAGACCGCAAGGATCTCGAACATTTCCACCCAGATTATACCATCTACAATGCTGGATCTTTCCCTGCGAACAGATACACCGAGGGCATGACCTCAGGTACTTCAGTTGCAATTAACTTTGCCGAGAAGGAGATGGTTATCCTGGGTACCGAGTATGCTGGAGAGATGAAGAAGGGTGTATTCACGGTGCTCTTCTACGAGATGCCAGTCAAGCACAATGTCTTGACTCTGCACTCTTCCGCAAACGAAGGCAAGGACGGAGATGTAACAGTCTTCTTCGGGCTATCGGGTACTGGCAAGACGACACTATCAGCAGACCCCAACCGTGCCTTGATCGGCGACGATGAGCACTGCTGGAGTGATCGTGGTGTCTTCAACATTGAGGGTGGTGTAAGTGTTCCCCAAAACATCCCCACTGCTTCGCTAATAAATTTTCCCAGTGCTACGCAAAGTGCATCGGTCTTTCTGGTGAAAAGGAGCCCGATATTTTCAACGCCATTAAGTTCGGTTCCGTTCTTGAGAATGTTGTCTTTGACCCAACTACCCGTCTTGTTGATTATGACGATACAACTTTGACAGAAAACACTCGCTGGTATGTTCACACGTGCACACTTTTCTGAATGGTATTGACCCCTATGTAGTGCATACCCTATCGAATACATTCATAACGCCAAGATTCCTTGCCTTTCTACAAACCACCCAAGCAACATCATCCTTCTCACATGCGACGCCCGTGGTGTACTCCCACCCATCTCAAAACTTAACTCTGCACAAACCATGTTCCATTTCATCTCCGGTTACACCTCGAAGATGGCTGGTACGGAAGATGGTGTTACAGAGCCACAAGCTACATTCTCGTCTTGTTTCGCTCAACCTTTCTTGGCTCTCCACCCCATGCGTTACGCCAAAATGTTGGCCGATAAGATCGAGCACCACCAGGCGAACGCCTGGTTGTTGAACACTGGATGGGTTGGAGCTGGAGCTACCACTGGTGGCAAGCGTTGCCCGTAAGTTGATATTATTCTCACACGCGATCCCTCACTAACGGAACTTTAGGTTGAAATATACCCGTGCTATCCTCGATGCCATCCATTCTGGAGAGCTGGCTAAAGTCGAATATGAGAACTATGAGACATTCAACCTTCAAGTACCCAAGACTTGCAGTAACGTGCCATCGGAATTGCTGAATCCCAGAAATGCATGGAGTCAGGGACATGACAGTTTCAAGGCCGAGGTTACCAAACTTGGTGTACTCTTCGTTGAGAACTTCAAGAAGTACCAGTCGGAAGCTACTGAAGATGTTATTGCTGCTGGACCTGCTGTGAAGGTTTAAATGCTGTTTCTTTCTTTTGCTTTTGGATGGGTCGAAATTTGGATATATAACGATCACACGTCTGGCGTTTCATGGGCATCTAATACATGTATCAGTAGCACTAAGCATCGTGAATGATAAATGGAATAATTAAGTTCATCAAGTTCATCAAGTTCAAGTTCATCAATGACCTCGGTTGATTAAGGTTACAGTGCAATTTGCACTTGACGCCATTGCTCCTTGTGATCGGCTTCGGACAAGTTCTCCGACAGCCTCCTTGACGAGGCTGTAGCAGGATGATTTCGATCGGATCCTGCATATAATACCCTCCTTTGCCTTTTTGACAATTCAATTTCTATCGCTCTGAATGTTCTTGTGAATTAGATGATCTCGTCTTGTCAAAAAGGGTGAATAAAGAAAATCCACGTTGCAAGCCTCTTATGAAATGCAAGAAAGTCAATTTCTGGACTAGCTCTAGACGGTAATCCATCGGCTCGTATGTACCAACACATCCAGCCCTTTCCTCAATCTGCATCTCCATCCGCAAAAAGCAAACCCGACACCTCCCACCTTACACCAATTTCCCCAGCCCTGCATCACATCCCAAACACGAATTGAACAATAAGGAAGGGCAAGGAAAATACAATGACCCCTCAAGCTCCGTCAGAAAATCCTCCTCAATCCCAATCACAATTACGGCCCAATTTATCCGCCCATCACCGCTCCACGTCTTCCGTCACTACCCAACAAACGGACTCCCCAGCTGGTACGCCTCCTGCTACACAGCATAAGACGAAAGGTGGACAGAAACATGTTGTAGGCCATAAGCATGGGCATGCTCACGGACGAGTTTCTAGCAGCAAGTCCTTACACAAATTACCTCGAGATAAGAACAATTCAAGCAGCAATCTTGTTCGCAAAAACAGTTCCCAGACAGGGCTGAAGAATTTGAAACGCAATCGATCGAGCGCAGACGTCCAGGATAAAGATACCGTGAGCAGCCGACGACCGACATCCTCAGATGGCACAGAAGGAAAAAAGCGGCCAGCCAGTGTACATTTCGAAATTGGGGACAGCACACCAGGCAAAGCTGTCGACGAAGGTGATTGGGAAGAAGCAAGCTCCAGTGCAAGCCCAGCAATAAGCAGAAGTGCCAGCATCAGCGCCAAACAATCCGCCGCCAACTCTACTACAAATTCACGTTCAGAAACACCGATCCCATCGCCCAGCCAGAAATCCATTGCAAGCAGTAACGCTGCAGGCGGAAAAGGAGCAACGAAGCAATCTACTTCCAGCGCAGACGCGAAAGTTATCACTGAGAAATTATTACAAAGAGGACCTAGTCATCACTCCACAACCACGAAAATGAGTTTGGCGACCGCCACTCCCACGCCCCTGGCAGGCCATACACCTTCTTCGAGCATTGACCGCGCCGGAGCAATGGGTGTGAAAAGTCTAGGACCCGGAACTGCCAGCGGAAATCAAGAATTAATATCACGCTTCGTCGGCGGCGCCGGCACGCCGGGAGAGAATTCACCAAAGTTTAACAATGTGAACCATGAGGCATTGGAATCTCGCACATCGGCGAATACTAATGGAAACGGGGAGCTTGGTCGAGCTCGATCGATGGGCAATTTGGCTCGCCATAATGACATCGAAGACGAAGAGGAATCGGCGCTCTTACCGCGGTCAAGGAAGAGTTCCACATCAGGCACACCGGTTCCTCCAAATGCTTACAATTCCCGCACGCAGCAAAAACTGTGGTTGCAGCGGGCGAGTTCAAATATTGAGCCAGCGCGTGAGGGGGGGCTGGGAGCTTTATCTATGCTGAATGGAGGCGGTGGTGGGATGGGAATGACGGGAAGCGGCTTGGGACTAGGCAATATGTACGATGGACGGGATCCACGGATAAAAGTGCAACTCGAGCGAACCGGGTCCGAATATCTGGTTGTGCGAAGATTCCAAGACCCGATAGGACGCGGCATAAAAAGACTAGAGAAGATGGGTGTGGTAGGAGGAAAACATATCCCTGGGAAAGGACTTAACGGAAGTGCGTTGAGCAGGAATGGCAGCTTGAAAGAAAGGAATGGCAATGCGTCACGTAGGAGCGCGCTGAAGCAGAATTATGACGATGATAGGAGTGGGAGCGGGGGAGACGGAGACGCGAAACTAAATGGTGAGGATGAGGGCATCGGCGCTTTGCTGAGGAGTCTGTGGGATAAGAATTGTGATATGAGTGGAAGTGCGGATTGAGGTAGACGAATTCCTCGAATCTGCTTAGAGGGATCATGGAGTTTGCGGGAAGGGAAATGATTGGGTTTATATGGGTATATGGATGGATGGATGGATGGATGGATGGATGGATGGAATAGCTGGGAAGTTGGCTATTGGGTGGAGTTTTATTTTTGGCAAACATAGATCAGATCAGGTTGGATCAGCATGATAAGGCACTTAGATGATCACCGTGCCCCCTTAGCCTGGCATGGTCCGCTCTCGCCTGGTCTGATCTGATGTGAAAAGTGGTTTATAGACCGTTATTAGCTACCACTGCTACTTTTATGTAATGTTTTTTCTATATTCAAGACTCCAATGAATGGGCGAACCGGGCAGGGATAGCAAGGGCAGAGCAGTCAGATATCATTGAACCCTGGCGGGTTCGAAAGCTGGGGGAGGTTTTGACGAAAATTATGGGTGTGCGGTATATAGCTTGTAGATAGATGAGTCTGGGAAAGCATTAGACAGGAAGTCCAACGAATGAACGGCCGGTCAATCACTCAATCATATGTTGAGGATGGACGTGAAGGTAGCGTAGCTTCTGACAAACACAAATTACATTTATTTTCTTCCTACTATTCCAATACCCTTTACAACTCAGGTATGTCGAAGGCCATCATCTCAAGATCTAAACAGCATCAAGCCCTCCTCCTCCATATTTCCACCATCCTCCTCATCCCTGTCACTTCCTGTACCTTCTTCCTCGCCCAAATCCATCTTCCTCCCTAACAACGTCGCGAAAAACCTATCTCTCGCGCTCTCCTCCCAGCCATTGCGATCCTCGGGCGCCATAAAGTTTTGCAATTTCTCGTGCACCGTAAACCGCATCTTCCTGCCCTTACTAGCCTTCGTATCTACATTCTTCCTCGTCTTGGCTTCTTTCACCGCAGTCCATTGCTTGATAGCGGTCGGCGCCGTGCTGTTATTGGCGTTGGAGGAATCGACCATGCGCTGATCGAGCAGTTCTTTCAGCAGCAGTTGGTAGAAGTCGGCGTCGTCGAAGATAGAGGGCGCGATGGACAATTTTTGACGGGCTTGGATGGGGGCGCAGGAGCGCGGGACACGGGTGCGGGAGATGAGGTGGGAGGAGGATGTTGCCAGGGTGTCGTGGAGGAGGGAGGTGATTGATTGTTGGGGCGCGGTGGGGTTGAGTTTGCGGGAGACGGGGACGGCGGTTGTGGCGCGGACTTTGCTGGACCATTTCTCAAGGACGGTTTGTCGGTTGTTGAGGACGGTGAGTTCGGTGGCTTGCATGCGGTCCCAGATGGTGGAGGAGGGTGTGCTGCTATCGATGTCGCGTTTGCGCTTCTGCCCCGTTTTAGCGGTGCTTGTTGCTTTAGTGAGATCGTGTCGGAGACTATCGATGGTGTTCCAGAGTTTGAGAGCAGCTTCTTCGGCAGCTTGGAATGGGTTTCCTTCGGCGTCCACCTTGTCTTTGTCTTCTGCTACAGGCAACGAATTGGTCGCAACGAGTGCCTTCTGGAGTCGAATACGAACGTTAAGAAGAGAGTCGAAGGCTTTGCGTTGTTGCTTGACAGCGTTACCCTTGTCGGCATCGGCTTTGGCTGCTTGAGAGATTGTCGCTACGACAGTCTTTTGCTCTTCTCCCATAATCTTTCGCAGCTCGGCACGTCTAGCGTCTTCATCTTCATTGTCTTCGTCGTCGTCGTCAGATGCTTCGTCCTCGCTTTCTTCTTCACTGTCGCCAGCCTCCTCGCCACTTTGATCAGGGTTTTCCGACTCGCTTTCCTCGTCATCGGAACTTTTTTGAACACCGTCCATGGCTTCTGGATGTTGCGCATCAACGTCGAGAATATCCTCGTCAGTCTCGTCCGCTTCATCCTCGTTTGCCACATCATCACTGTCTTCGTCCTCATCCTCCTCTTCCTCTCCCAATTTCGCGCCTTCAACTTCACTAGAATCGGACATGAAATCCGCTGCGGTGGGTCTTTTCTTCACGCCATTGACCTCCGCTGGTCTCCTCGGTTTCTTACTTCCTCGGAACACGAAATCCTTCAACTTCTCCTCATCACTCTCTCCAAGAGCTTCATCACTATCGACCTCCATATCTTCTTCAACACCAATGTCTTCTCCATCCGGACCTTCGTCGGCGCTTTCATCTTGCGAATCAGGTACATCATCATCATCGCCATCCATCAATTGCTTGCGACTAACTCGAGATCCAGCATATTCGGGTCCGAGAGGAACTTCTTCTGCTTTGCGAAGTTTACTTTTTCTGTAATGATGAATGAGCAATTGTTGGTCTCAGTGCAAATCCGGGTATTACTTACCCAACTTCAACATAGTGCTCCGTCCCCGCCAATCCATCATCACTCTCACTACCACTTTCATCTTCGCTGTCTTGCGCGGGTCTTTCTTCCTCCGGATCGAAATCTGCCAAATGCATACTAGATTAGCACTTGGAAGCCAGTATACTGTAGCCAGCTGTGTCTACTCACCCTTTGGAATGGGATCTTCTAATTCCGCAAATTGTTTTGCCAGATTCTTCGTTTTCGCCATTGTTAATTTATTGCGCTGAGAAAAGGCTGCATAAGAAATTTTGTTTCCCGAAGAACTTCAAAAATTATTTTGGAGCTCCCGCGGATCCTAGCAGGACTAGCGGCCGAAAAGCCCGCGCCGAGGGCTAAAGATTATATGAAGCTTTGATGGACTGAATGAACGCCTGCGAGACAATGACATAATGAGACAACGATTGTTTTCAACACTGCGAGTTTTGCAACATGAAAATCCTCTGGTATGGTTATCGGTTCTAGCTGAAAGGTCCCTAAAGCTAATTTTGTGGCAAAGGGATTACCACGAACCGGCACTATTCCGCGCATGCAGCGGGGCTTGCCAGAACGAAGAAAGATCAAAGATGTCAAGAAAGTGATTGCTGTTTCATCTGCAAAGGGAGGGGTCGGGAAATCTACAATTGCTGGTCCGGGTTCTTGCATGAGGAGAAATTAGAATGACAATTGACAATGAGGCAGTTAATCTTGCACTGTCCTTCGCTCGTCGCGGGTTACGTAGTGGGATTTTAGACACAGATATCTTCGGTCCTTCCATACCTACATTACTGAATTTGTCTGGGGAGCCTAGGCTATCGTCGAGTATGTTTGAGTTCTGATATCAGAAGAATGTGCATGTCTGATATGTTTCTATTAGATAATCAGCTCATACCTCTCTCAAACTATGGCGTAAAGTCGATGTCTATGGGGTATCTGGTGGGCGACGCTGCGCCAGTGGTGTGGCGCGGCCTGATGGTCATGAAAGCATTACAGCAATTGTTACATGAGGTCGATTGGGGTGGATTGGATGTTCTTGTGCTAGATCTACCGCCAGGAACAGGTGATACACAGTTGACTATAACGCAGCAGATTGTGCTTGATGGTATGTGTTTTCCAAGTTATATTAGCAAGAAGCTCATAAATGCTAGGCGCTGTGATTGTATCTACGCCTCAAGACATTGCGCTCAAGGACGCCGTGAAAGGCATCAACATGTTCAAGAAGATTAACATCCCAATATTAGGGATGGTGCAGAACATGTCAGTGTTCACATGCCCACACTGTCACAATAGCACGCATATATTTGGGTCACATTCAGGGGTTACGCATGCTTGTGAAGAGCATGGAATCGATTTTCTAGGTGATATACCCCTCCACGCGAGTATCTGTGATGATGCAGATAGGGGGAAGCCCACAGTCGTAGCCGAGCCAGATAGCGACAGAGCCAAAGCTTTTATGGAACTTACAAACGTGGTGGGAGGGAAAATAGACTTGTTTTGAAAGGAAACACTAGATCCTGTACAATCATAGTCGGAAAGCAACCTGATGCAACTATTGACCGTGAGTGTTTAAACTTAACCCTAAGGAAAGTAGGTGACAGGAAAGGGGAAGGTCAATCATTACTGGATCCAGTATCAAACACATCGTACCTGGACATAGGCGAACCAGGACAATCATCAAACGCCTAAGATGGCCAAAAGCGAACCTATTGAAAGCCATATTTAGCATGTTTCATTTAAAGAAAAGTATATCACAGAACTGCTCGGAATAGGTTCAACTGGTGAACAAGCATCCAGAAATCTAGCTCTCATGCCCAAATCCATGTTAGCCTCCATCAAATCGCTAAAATTCAATAACACAATCAAAGGGAAACTCCATTCTGAACACCGTATACTTGCAAAGAGTTGCTTCACCACCCCTTGATTACCCACATGCTCAAGCAAACCCTTCATCATCCCCATTCGTCTGGTAGATATGCCGACTTCTTGTCGGATCTTTTCGCATACTCTGACCAGAACCAGTAAAGCCGACTGCTGAATGTCAGTAAATATCATTAAGGATCTTTAAGCTGTGTTCTTACCTCGTCCGTTGACCCCTTCCGGAGTACGGAACATACTCTCCTTCTTTCCGGTTTTGCCAAACTTCCCTTTGGCAGCAAAGTCCTGCCATTTCTTTTTACCATCATCTAATTCTTTCTTCGCCTTTATCTTCTTTGGGAGCTTCGCCGGTCTAGTAGGGCCATCACTGACCTTGCTTGGCTCGCGTTTGGACTGTTGCGCAAGCTCGGGGTTGATGTCGGCGGCTGCAGAAATGACATTCGAAGTCGAAGGAGGAGTAGGTATCGAAGCTGCGACTGGTGTACCATCAGCTTTACGCTTATTAGGATTAACAATGGGTTTGATATCCTTGGCTCGTAAAGTTTCTGTCGTGTCATAATTCTTGAACTTAACGATATAGACTGGCGATGTCGAGGAACCCGTTATAGACGTGATGCGAGCGGGGTAGAATCCTTTATCGCCGGAATACCATTTCGCCAAAACCATATCATTGACAGAGAAGCTGGTAGGAGCCTCGGGCTCTTCGGGAGGAGGGGGCGCGGCCTTCTTAAACGCTGGATGATTCTCTCTCGACCATTTCTCCTTTACTGGCGCTTCTTCGGACTTCTTCGGCTGAGCTACAGGTGCTGGAGCTGGCTTTAGTTCTGCGATCGCGGATTCGGTGAGGGAAATGACTTCTTCGAGTTCAGTTTTTAATGTCTGAAGCTCTACATTTTCGGGGTCTGCTTGAAGACCTAACTGCACTGTTTCCAGCTTTTATGATGTCAGCATAGTACAAAATTGAAGATGCCATATGAATCAAGGAGGCATTACCTGCAGTTTGTACTCCTTGATGTCATTCTGAAGCCCAGCAAGATCCGACATTCTGGCAGGGGGCTTTTGTAGGTTCTCGAACCTTGAAACCGAAGTGATTAATTAGCTAGACTCGTGACAGAAGGCGTCAGGTTGCTGAGTTATCTCTATTAAACAAATTCGTAAACCTGAATGTTTTGATGCGACGTCTAAATTTGATATGGTTGTTCGAAGATCTGGATGGCGTTTGAGGCGTTGTTACCAAAATCGATAACCTTAGCCAATACTAGCGTGGTATCTTACACGTGACGCGGGCATGGACTTAAACTTGCCGACAGAACTTCCATACCAATCATACCTCTGATCTCTATCAGTCGTCTTTCGAGAACTTTTGCGACAGCAGAACCCCGCTGGATGCTTGAACCTCTTGCTTCTTGATCTAAAGTCGATGAACTGCAGAATCTAACAGCAAAAGCTACGAAGACACATTGCTACGACCCTACATCATTCGCTGGGCTGGGCGTGACAGTGTTTCACGAACAGATCTCTACTTATTTCCATTAGAAGGAGCACTTATTTACTTCCAAGATGCAGGGCTTCAATATGGGTCGATATGTCCCTCCGGACCAGGAGGGTATAATGAGTGGGAATCAACTACACGGGAAGCATGCTCTTGGGAGTCGGGCAAACAAGATATCCCAAGGTATCTTGACAGTGCGCTTCGAGATGCCTTATCCTATCTGGTGTACCAATTGTCCCAAGCCCACTATAATCGGTCAAGGAGTTCGTTTCAATGCAGAGAAGAAGAAGGTCGGCAATTACCACTCTTCGCCAATCTTTAGCTTTCGGATGAAGCATGTTGCCTGTGGCGGGTGGATCGAAATACGAACCGATCCGAAAAACACTGCATACGTGGTCACCGAAGGCGCAAGGAAAAGGGATACTGGAGAAGATAAAGTCATGGATGGCGATATCAAGATAATGACCGCTGAGGAGAGGGAAAAGATGCGTAGTAATGCGTTCGCATCCTTAGAAGGAAAGATAGAAGACAAGGAAAGATTAGAGCACAGCAAGAAACGGCTGGAAGAGCTTCAGGATCTTTCCGAACAGTGGGAAGATCCGTACGAGAGAAACAGAAAGCTTAGGAGTACATTTCGCGAGGGACGCAAGATCCGAGAGAAGGAGGCAGCAGCAGCAAGTGCACTGCAGGACAAAATGAGTCTAGGTCTAGAACTATTGCCAGAGCACGAGGACGACGTACGGAGAGCTGGATTCATCGAATTTGGTGGTGTTGATTCTCGGACACAGATCGCTAAGGCTATATCTAAACCCCTTTTCGGGGCTGAGAGTAAACCCCGTGAACCACATCCAAAGAACACCAAGAAGCTCTCGCGCACGAAGCAAGCTGAACAGCTGGCCGCAAAAAGCCGTAACGATGCCGTAGCAGAGATAAGAGATAACACAAGAGCTGCCATGGATCCTTTCCTCATTAGCGACAACCGGACAACTGGCCCCAAATCGTCTTCGAAACCCTTCTTGGCTGGGATCAAGAGGAAACGATCAAGCGCGGAGCTTGACGTCGCCGAGACTACTGCTAAAGGTTCTGGGTTGGTAGATTATGATTCCGACGGTTAACTGGTCATGAAATGGCAGTCAAAAGTTTGAAAATGCACTTCTGGTTCTGGTTGTTAGACTGGCTCATAGTCCTGCTTGTTGCGATGATACCCTAATCACTACTCTGTAAGGACACGGCATTTCCTGAAAGTACGCCCTATTGATGGCTTGGCCGGTCCATGTGGGGCCTAATTCAAACCGCACATTCTGTGAGGAAGTCCCTTCCGTTCATACCTTCGTACAATACAGGCAAAACCCTCTGTGTTGCATGCAAGAGTATACAGGCCAATGGTAAGTGCGCTTCATATGCAAGACGCCCACCTTTCACAGCTCAATTTTTCTTTTGGCATGGTGCACGAGCCAATGTCGCTTCTCAGTGAAAACAGAATAGCATCAAAACCTATCCAAGTGGGAGCCTGCTATTTTTCGGACACTTCGAGATTATGTACTCGCTGTCCACCCCTTTCAATTCCCAGCGCTGCGTAAACACTGGAAGGTTTGAACCAGTAGTCAGTCTCGTACTAGGCTGTACCTGTTTGGGTAAGGCATGGCTGCAGTTGATTACTCTGTACTCTTGCTTGTCAGCGCTGCCTCTGTTCCTTCCGAGGTTCCACAGCCTTGTTTGACGCAACGGCATTATCCGTGATATCAGAGTTTTGTTGCACATCTTAATGACGCTGTGTTTTTTTGTCAAGTCTTATCGGCAGCCGTGGCGTGCTGCTTATCAAACGAGCTTGAGGTTGATATCAGCAACTTACCCCAAGCGAACCTGACGCGGCAGCTTACCTATAAGATTCACTTGTAAGAGCAATCATAGCACGGCTATCGGCCTCCATTATCGCATCTCCGTCCTGTCAGAAGATGGCCAGCTCCTACGAGGCAGGATCATGGAGTCCTTTACGGATTACTCTCATGATGGAATTTATCATCATCTGCCATGCCTCTATCACAGTCAAAGTACGCTCAGTACCATGCGTTGATCGAGTTCCTGCTACAATACCTGGATATTCATGTGAAGAGAATCTTAATCACTCGGCGCCGACATGCCGTTCGGCTAAGATCATGCGACAAGCCGGGATTTGCGGCATTTGGGTTTAGATTTGTAACCTTTTCGTCCGCTTTGGTTAGCACACTTCTGGAAAGACGTCGGCGTATTCAAGATGGACCTCCTCATGGATTGGGATCCTAGCTGTGCTGCAAGCAGTGAGGTTTCTTTTTCATTTGACTATGCTTCTGCCATTGTTATTAATCAGTGGTAGCTAGGGGTGGGGTCGGGTCATTCGTCTGAGCCCCGCTTCCGCCAGGCTATGCTCACCCACGGTCTCAAATACATCCTCGCAAGCTATAGACGTCTACCTAATACGCATGAAAGACGGCGTAGA
This sequence comes from Rutstroemia sp. NJR-2017a WRK4, assembly GCA_002946385.1. Taxonomy (NCBI): domain Eukaryota; kingdom Fungi; phylum Ascomycota; class Leotiomycetes; order Helotiales; family Rutstroemiaceae; genus Rutstroemia; species Rutstroemia sp. NJR-2017a WRK4. The sequence continues at coordinate 211,375 of NJPR01000095.1, forward strand.
GTATCTGCATAGACAGACATTGCAGCAAATCACTACTGTCTCGGCTGCCGGTCACCACGTGATCTTGCGATAAGACCTCATGAACCGACTTCGACTGACTTCCAAATGTTGACTTTCTGTTGGAACCAGGCAGATATTTATTCAACTCAAGGAGCCTTTGATTTGATGGCTATCGCACTCGCATGGGGTTTCACGTAATTACAAAACTGTTGGTTTGGCATTTACCCATATCGGCATTTGCAAGTGTTTACTCCGTCCTCATCCAGGCAGACAGCGAGGCTCAGCCCTGTACCTGCATCCATCCAGCATCCATGAGTATATAATGTATTACCTGCCTAAACACATAACAAAATACCTCTCAAAACTACCCATCACACAAAAATCCATCAGACCACACATCAACCTCAAAATGTCTACCTCTACCACGCCACCCATGCCCCTCAACCCCGCCACATCATCTGCATCCAACCACGGCCCCAGCAACGATGTCGCCTCGTTCAAAGAATTTCTTTCTTCGTCCAAACGCGTTCTTGCTCTGTGTGGTGCGGGCCTCGGTGCTTCGTCTGGACTCGATACTTTCCGAGGGACGGGCGGGATGTGGCGGAATTATCGCGCAGAATCACTCGCTACTCCGCAGGCTTTTAAGCGTGAGCCGGGCTTGGTTTGGCTGTTCTACTCGTATAGGAGACATAAAGCGCTAGCTGCGAAGCCGAATAAGGGACATTTTGCTCTGGCGGAGTTGGCGAGGAGGATGAAGAAGGATGGAGAGAATGAGGAGGGGTTTGTTTGTTTGACGCAGAATGTTGATGGTGAGTGGTGGGTGACTGCATGGCTGCCCTATTCCTTTGGGTAAAGTCCTATTTTCAAGAATTCCTGTTGCGGGTGGTGAGAAAGATTCTGGCATACAAGCCCGAGAACCAAGTGGCATTTGTCTCATTCGCTCCAACAGGAAATTCGATCTGGAACGTAACTTCAGAGTCATTCTAGCATCTCGCTTTGCATGGCATAACACTGGTTCAAAGAATTCCACTGACTACAAACCAGGTCTTGCCCAACGAGCAAACCATCCAGAAGGATCTCTCAAGCTCCTCCACGGTTGTCTCTACGACATCAAATGCTCAAGTCCTAGCTGCAACTACCGTGAACGCAACAATTTCGATGACCCTTACCATCCCTCTCTAGCCATCACGGACCCTGAAGACAGCCGAATAACCCCCGTCGCCAACGATATAGTAAGTCTCTTTTATTGTCCCCATACTTCTAACTTACCTACCCACCCACTAACTCTCCTCTCCCCTCCCAGCAAGGCATAATCGCCTCCCTCGACCCCAACCGCCACGCCAGCACCGTCCCCATCTCTGACCTCCCCCACTGCCCCACCTGCAAAAGCAATCTCCTCCGTCCAGATATCGTCTGGTTTGGGGAAAGCCTCCCGGAAAATACGCTGCAGGAAGTAGACGCGTGGATCGAGAAGGATAAGATCGATCTTATGTTGGTGGTGGGGACGACGGCGGTGGTGTATCCGGCGGCTGCGTATGTGGATACGGCGCGGAAGGCGGGGGCGAGAATTGCGGTGGTTAATATTGATGGAGATCGGTTGGGGAGCGCGGGCGGCCTGAGGAAGGATGATTGGTTGTTTGTGGGGGATGCGGAGGAGATTTTGGCGGAGATTTTGGGGTTGGATGAAGCGAAGGATGGGGGGCATAGGAGTGCTTGAGGAGTTCATTGAGGGGCTAATGCGTCTTGAGAAGGAGTATATAACTGCCAGATACCCTGAATATCCGGATCACGAACTGCCGTGTTAAGCGCATTTGGATAAAGAGCAGGAAGAATCGGGATCTATAGAAATGTAGTTGGAAAGACCTCGAAGGCAAGTTCGAATGTTACAATTGTATACTTTCAGTCTATCTTACTCTATCTAAAATAGGCGTATGTCCCCAATAAAACTTTAGGAGAAGCTAATTCCGCACTACCATGTCCACTCAAGTTGAGTTGGAGTTGTCCGCACAGCTAAATGCAGATCCTATATTTCACAGTCAGCTTTTGTCGCGTACACCAGAGCAACTAAGCATGAAGAAGATGAACTTACCAATCTGCCCATCGGCATACGCCTGAATAATACTTTCCACCACACCGTAGGTCCCTCCTACACATAAAAATGCAGCCAAAAGAATCAAACTCGCATGTCCCCAATACGCGACCTTCATGCCTATGGTCCCCTTTCTAGCCTCAGTATGGTCATAAAGCCATAGCCAAGCCGGCAACGCGATAGCCAAAGGCGCAAAACAAATACTCCCCGTCAACGCCAGCAGATAGTTGAAAATGGGAATAGCCTCAGCCAAGATAAACGAGAGCAGGCCCAACCCAAACGTACACCCCAACCACGTCGTCCAGTGAATAATGGTGTTTTGCTGTAGATGCTTTGAATTGCGCAGGATGCGAACGAAGAGATATTTCGCTGCGACGTGCAGATATAGACATGCTGAGACAACTAAGCCAATGAGTCCGATTCCATAAGCTACTTTCTTGATGACGGGACCGGCGGACCCGAGAGATGGCGAGGCGACCCATTGGCCGCACCAGCGGTAGACGACGAGAGACATGGAGAGATAGGCGGCGTTGACGAAGAGCATGCAGGTGTAGAGTGCTTTGTTGAAGTCGCGCGGTTGGCGCATCTCGGAAATGACGGGGAGGAAAGCGGATGTGCCAGCTGATGATACGAATATGGTGGCAGAGGCGACCATGCCGGCTGTGAATGTTGGATAGGCGATTACGTGGTAGCCTAGGTCATAGTCGCCTGTCTGAGGGGCAGCTGCTGGACGATCTAGGGTTGTCACTGCGACGCTGGAATTGGTTAGAGTGGGTGTTCGCAGAGTGGGAGGAGGTACACTTACACGACGATGAAGACAGCTATGAAGACGGAAGCAAAGCCCACCCATGTCAGCCATGCAATGGAATGGAATTTCCGTACTGAAGCAGCGATACAGACAACCATCGTGGCGAGGAAAGACCACCAAACAGTACATGCGGCATGTGTTGAGAGTGCATTGAGTCCGATTGAGACTCCGAGAATCCCAGATCCAGCGCACAGAATATACGCTATCAGAAATAGCACTCCTGCAAGCTCTTTGATAAATGCGCCACCGACAACATCGGCCATATCTGCGATTGAGTGACATCCTGGATGATTGTTGCGGAAATCTCCCTGGATCTTCGCCGTGTATGTGTTTAATAATCCCCAACCTATAACTGATAGAGATCCACCGACGGCTCCAAGACTGTACATAGCCGTTGGGATACTGAGAACACCGGTTGCGAAGATAACTTTATGATACAGTCATCAGTTTCGCTCATTATGTGGTTTGGAGAGTGGAAGGGAAGCATACTTTTCAAGAAGATTACAGACGCTCTGGGCCATCCTACAGTGCGAAAGTCGACACCATCGTGGGTTTTCTTGAAGATCTCGCGATCCTCCAATGGATCCGCTACATCAGAATAGTCCTCGACAACCCCGCGGCCGAAGTCAGCGTTAACACCCTTCTCGTCGTCCGATTTTGGGGTTTTGATGGACGACATTCTGGATCTTTGCGAGTATAATTCGTGAAATCTATACGCAGTGTCGAAGAAGGCGAGCAGACAATATGTTCACCTATCAGTGAGGTAGCAGGTAGCTACATCAAATACTTGGGGACTACCCTTGCATCTCGAAGCTTTTCGAGATAAGACAAACTGAAATAAACAACCCTTACACAGATCGCTGCACAGATATGTGATATGAGATAACTTATGCAGAGATAACATTTCCTCACTGGTCGATATCATGTATAAACTCAATGCCGTATCGTTCTAGAATTGGCATTCCAGAATGAGTGCTGTCGGTCGAAATACCTGTCTTGGGTATTTGAATAGGCCGATCTTATCAGCATTGGAGACGGAGATCCGACGAATTCGGGTGCAGATATGCGCATGATAGATTGACTCTCACATCGCTGTTAAGGTTTGCATTTTGAGTGACGCCATTGGACAGATGGGAGACAGTTCAAGCCGTTCAGATTAATAGAGGTTGAACAAGGTGCGACTCTGCACAAGTGCAGTATCTCCATCGATAACGATACTGTAACTCAAAAACTTTGACACAACGTTAACCGTTAACGAGAATGCCGAGAAAGGTTCCAGAGTTGTACTGTATCAAAGCCGAGAAGGCTGGGGTTGGTCAAGATGCTCTGCCGAGTGGGTGGAGCATGATGCCCATGCAGGCTGGCTCTGTTATCGTGCCCATCAGGAACTAGCCAAGCTGTCATTATGTAGCACCATGGCCCAGTTGATCTGAGAGCAATTGAATGAGTGATGAGTCGCAACCCTCTTGTTGCAAAACAACCAACTTCAAAAGTTCGAGGTGGTTTAAGAAAGAAATTCAAGATGGAAGGGAACGGAGGAAAGATTGTTCCGCCAAGCAAAACAAGCGAGAGACCAGAGAGTGATATCACACACTATCGAGGAGAGAAGCTCCGAAGTTCGAACCATTTTTTAAAGCCGTTTGGAATCATTAACTTCACTTAAGGTAGTCGGTCCCAGAGATATGCGGGCCATGGGCTCCATTAGTTACGTACCACATCTTCCACATGTTCTACAGCTATCGAATTCAATAGTTTGAATCGTAATTGAACATCGAAGTCTGCTCAGATTTCAAGTCTTGTATGTTCGTTTTCACAATTTCCGTTCCAAGACATGTCAAAACGGGGAATATCGAACAAGCTTGGGATACCGAACATGGTAGGGTACTTGGGATGTGGAATCACAGCAAAAAGGTGTCTAGCAAGCGCCTCTATTCATGTCACCGTCGCCGTGGCTGGTACCACACTATTCGTAAGCCCGTAGGCTTGAAGTGGAGCACTCTTCGAAGCAATTATGTCATTTCAACGATTTTCCTTCGCCCAAGCAGTCTCTTATTGCCAAGAGCGTGGCTACTAGTATGGATCGCGATTGAGTTGCTAAATATTGAACTGAAAAGTATCATCAGTGACACAAATTCTGTGGCTTTCGCGATTGAGTATCCGGTGAGTATGCCGAATGGATTCTATTCGGAGTGGATCAATTTTCATTCATAAGAACTTGGGATTCATTTACTCTCATATTCCCCTTGTTATGTTTACTGGTCGATGTTGTCGACGTACTTCCTCTTGTTTCTTTAAACATTGATCAATCGATCAATTGGGCCGGAAAGGATCTCAAGATGGGTCTTCCCTGGCTGGACTCCCCGTTGATGTTGCATTCCTCAGGAGAACACATATGCAACCTGACTGCTGCCCAGTGTGAATATGAGAGCGACCACTGGAGAGACGGGTAAAGGTTCGTTACTGTTATGGAATAGGATACAAGCTAATCAGTGTAGGTCTCAGGCAGATCATGTCTATGGCTATGCCACCATCTGTTTCATGTGCGCCGTGATTGGAGTCTACTCTCTGGCACACTGGGGGTCCATTTTTACGCATCGATGGAGTTTTTATAGAAGTAGAGTCTGGCTGCGGATAAGAGCAATGAATCGTTATTTATCATGCAAGCTATTTTACATAAAACTGCTCGATTGGTGTTCACCATCCCTTGGAGTCATGATTCTGGGAGCAGTAGGGCTGATCTTCTTCTTCTGTAAGCACAAAATTGACTCGGCCGTCCAAATACCCATTACACTGTCCACTGACCTTTCTAGCCCTTTCACTGGGACCAGGAACCTACTACTGGCCAGGAGGCCCAAACAGCCTCTTCGGAGATTCAGTTCCTTTGTCATTCAGATCAGCCTTCATTGCTCTCGGCATTCTTCCTTTCATATTGTAGGCGCACTTACATAAATCTTCTGAACCACATCTGCTAAGACCGTTGCAGAGCCCTTGCCTCCAAGATCAACTATATTACTCTCCTCACCGGTGTCTCCCACCAAAAACTGCAAGTTTTCCATCGCTGGACTAGCTGGGCTATGTTCGTGCTCGCACTCATGCATGCATTCCCCTTAGTCGTTTCGCATATCCGGAATTGTGATATAACTACACAATGGAAAACAAAAGTGCAGTGGTGGACGGGTGTGGCGACTCTTGTGCCACAAGCATGGCTGTCCATTATGTCAATTGGTCCTATACGGTAAGTGCAGACATAAAAATACCTGCGAAGTGGTAGCTAACAAGTTCAGAAATCGCTTTTACGAGCTTTTTAAAGTAACACATTATTTGGCAACGATTCTGTTTGTGTTCTTCCTCTTCATACATTGCAATTTTCGACTTTCTTCTTGGTAAGTTCTGTCGGTCCCAGCATCTCCTCATTTGGCTTACTTAACAGGGATTATCTCATCGCGGCACTCTCAGTTTATCTTAGCACAGTTTTATACTCTATGATCAAAACTTTCTTTCTCACAAGACTCCACTACGCCACAGTTTCTGTGCTACCAGGGAATACCATCTCACTTCACATTCCCACGGCGAGATTTCGATGGTCGCCGGCTCAGCATGTATTTCTCAGACTGCTACACCCAACTTTGAGGCTTCATATTCTCACAAGCCATCCCTTCACTATCTGTTCGTTGCCGTCTAAGGATTCGAAACAAAGCATTATGACGTTCTGCATCCGCCCATCTGCATCGCACTCAAGCCTTACATCCCGACTTGCTCGTCTTGCATCTGCGACATCGGTTCCTGTTTTGATTGATGGACCATATGGAGACTCAGGAATCGTTTCAAAGCTAAACATGTTTGAGAAGCGAATATTCGTAGCAGGAGGATCCGGAATTGGCTTTTTGTTACCCATTCTCCAAGGACTAAGAAGACAAGACGAGCTAAGCATAATTGTGGTGCTTAGGGATAGACTGTCGGCAGAGTGGGTTAGGGACAGCATAGAGGATGTCTTGGAGGTCGGAAGTAAAGATGTCCTAGTCCAGATCTACGTTACGGGAGTTTCTATGAGTGTCAGTGACGCCACTTCGAGTGATCCCGAAAGCGAGCTAGAGAAAGATGGGATTCCGTCAGATACAGATTGGGAGTACAAAGACAAGGCTGAAGAAAAGCGAGGAGATGTCCGTATTATCGAGAGAAGGGGTAGACCGGACCTAAAGGAGATAGTCAGAGGGGAATGTGAGGATAGTATGAGAATAGGCGTCGTTGCTTGTGGGCCCAGAAGTCTGATGGGAGATGTCAAAGAGGCTTGCGCCGGAGAACAATGGGGAATACTGAGGAGAGGGGTAGACAAGGAGGTGTGGTTCCATGGGGAGGATTTCAGCTGGTGATGCCTGCGGGAATGCACAAGCACCTTGGCGACGTCGTCAGCGAGGCTTCAGTCTGCGTATCGATTGCTTCTGATAGCGCTAGAAGGGGAACAAGGAGGTGCGATGAGACCAATGGTTCATGAAATAAACATCTGACACATCTTCGCAGAGGTTGACATGGAGCGTATTTTGTCTTAGCCTATAGTAAAGCGGGTTATTCAGACCAAACAATATCACAATACTTTCAACAAACAGCAGCGAGACCGCGCGGCCTGAGAGTGCAGAAAAAGGCTACTCGAAAGGGGACATGTAGCACCTGTAATCCACTAAGCGGTGCGGGAAAAAGGTTGAAGCGGTGTAAATCCAGGGTTGAAATGAAAGTACTGTATGAGACTGTGCGACAGAGACCATCATCGGGGTTTATACAGCCGAGTGAATGGATAGCCGACAACGGCTATGCTTACATGGTGTGTGGTATCTGCAGAATTGCAAGGGAAATATCGGTATTGAACTCCGTTGGCGATGTATGCAGGGTTTTGAGGTTCGGTAAGATCTTGGGCTTGGTGCTCGGGAAGGGGTTCGGTCGCGCCCGGATATATCACGGGGAGAGCGCAAACGTTGTGTGGCTTGCATGGCTTGCAGATGATTAAGCCGCGATGGAAGATATACTGGCGTCTAATTGGTGGGATAAAGCTGATGTAATGATCAACAAAACGTCTTTTTGATGCAGGCTGCGAGTCGAACGCTCTTTCATCCAGAAAAGGATTCCATAATATATGATTCTCGCGTCTGTAGCTAGGACCCTTTACAGCACATGCCGAAAGCGAATTATAGTTGATAGTTTCCCCTCACTGCATTATTTCCTAGGTCCAAACGCTACTGCTGTATGTACAGTAAGAAAGCCCCAAACAAAAGGAGCATTACGAGATTTTGGAGAGATATGACAGGTGAGCGCAGTCCTTTGGGCCGGAAGTGAGCGAACTAGCTCCTATCTCCGCAACTCCCGCAATATCCCACCCCACTTTGTTCCTTTGGTCTTCACTGACGCGCCGTCACGCCGTCTAATCCCCGACTTTCTCTCTTCTCCATCACGTCTAGCTCGGTCGAATCCTCGAACTTGACCCCAACAATCCTAGAACGCCGAATAAGGAATACAGTAATGGCATGGGTAAAAGGGGACTTGCTTGGCTCGGGAAACCCTTGTCGATGACATACCGGAGCTATCGCGCTTTTCGCTCTTTTTATTTCTTTTGTCACCTCACGACATGCCTTTTCGAATTGAACGTATATATAGACCTGGGCCTGTCGAACACTCGTCTTTACGTATAGAAATGCAACTTGAATAACTTCACCCAAGCATTGGCACCCTGTGCTACCAACAACGTGATATTCACTGCTAATCGGCCGAAACCGCCCACTTCTGGATTCAATAATCATCGGCGGCCGAAAAAACGATTTGGACATTGAACGTCCAAGCTTGCGTAGAAGGCAACAACGAGCGCGACTTTCGAAATGGCAGAACTCAAGCACGAATCTGATGATGAGAAGCCTCCCAAGTCTCACACTTCTGGAGATTCAGAAGCTTCAAACGATGACAACACCGAATTTGCGCCGATCAATGCCTCTTCCACGGGCGCTCGAGTAACGAGACCTAGTAGCCGACAAGGCAGTACTCTTTCTCGGCAACGTTCCTCAAACGGCTATGGAGTTGATGATTTGGATCATACCTCGAATGATGTCGAAGGAGGAGAATCAGCGGCGGAGAAAGATCCATACGAGGTCCGATGGGAAAACGGGGATAACGATCCAATGTCACCAAGAAGCACAGCTCATGGGAAGAAATGGTTGATCGTATTGATCGTTAGCGCAAGCTCTTTTTGCGTGTAAGCTCACCTCATCTCTATTTATCATCTGTTCCGGACAATTGTTTGGGGATGTCCGTAGCAGACGCATGGTTTTCTTTGTCAGTGTTGTATACTGATTCCATATCTGATGTCTGGCGCTGTCCTGAATGGGCCGTGGGCCGAACCGTTTACCAATACTGACCCTACTTGCATACCAACAGTACCTGCACTTCATCCATGTATACTAGCACTTACGGCCAATTGGAAAAGGAGTTCGATTGCTCTAGAGAGGTCGCGACGCTTGGACTCTCGATGTTCATTCTTGGGCTCGGTCTTGGACCGATGTTGCTAGCGCCTCTATCGTAAGCTTTTCCTAACGGCATAAGATTTCATGATTAGCAACTTACACATTCCCAGAGAATTTTATGGACGTCGACCAATTTACATTGCCTCTTTCGCTTTCTTCCTAATATGGCTCATTCCATCAGCAGCGGCGCAGAATATCCAGACGATGATAGTAGGGAGGTTCTTTGATGGACTCTCTGGATCAGCCTTCTTGTCGGTGGCTGGAGGGACTGTTGGAGATCTCTTCAATCGAGAACAACTTCAAGCCCCTATGCTAATATACACAGCATCGCCCTTCGTTGGTCCGTCGTTTGGTCCCTTGGTATCTGGATTCATCAACCAATATACAACATGGCGTTGGACATTTTATGTTTTGATCATATGGTCAGCCATAAATTTAGCTGCGATCATACTGTTCGTCCCAGAAACCTACCACCCAATCTGTCTGAAAGCCAAAGCCATCAAAATGCGAAAGGAAACGGGTGACGACAGATGGTACGCACCAATGGAGAGACTCAACAAGTCCATCCCAAAGACCATTGGTTACTCCTTACTTCGACCCGGACAGCTCCTGATCTTCGAACCCATGTGTCTCAACCTGTGCATCTTCTCAGCCATCTTGCTTGGTATCCTGTACCTCTTCTTTGGTGCATTTCCTCTAGTTTTCGAGGGAAACCATGGATTCACATTGTCACAGGTTGGATTGTCCTTTCTGGGTCTCTTCATGGGAATGCTGGCAGCTGCAGCGACCGATCCTTATTGGCATCACAATTATGTAAGGTTGATCAGGCAGCGCGAAGAGCGAACCGGAGAAGTTGGTGGATCAGAGCCCGAATATCGATTACCACCAGCGATCCTTGGTGCAGTTCTTGTTCCCATCGGCTTGTTTATGTTTGCATGGACGACGTACTCGTCCGTTCATTGGATTGTTCCTATCATTGGATCTGCGATCTTCGGAATGGGGTACGTTGATTTTTTCTTTGTATTTTCCTTTGCTTCTGAGATGTGATGATCGGATCTCGTAATGGTGTGTCAGGAGGTGGTAGGTATGCGCTGTTAGGTCCCCGAGGCGTCTACGTTCCATCGCCGAAGTGCCGCAGAGAACAAGTGTGCTTCGTTCCTGCATGCAAATCATCCTGTCACCTTGGTTTCGCATATCAAAACCTTGTTTTGGATATTGTGAAGCTGCATCGTCATTCCAAGCCCACCTAACACACTGATGGACTCGAGTTTTCACGTCTCACATGACATGCACGTTGTGGTCGTACGGAAACAAGTATCTTTGCAGTAGCTAACCGCTTGGAATCCATGTAGAACCCTTCTTGTCTTCACTGGCATCTTCACGTTCCTAGTCGACGCATACCCACTGTATGCAGCAAGTTCTTTAGCAGCAAATAGTTTCCTGAGAAGTGGCTTCGGAGGTAAGTTCCCTACACATTCCCTCCTTTATCCCCCTTGACCCATGCAATGTACATATGTACTTGTACCTGTGGAGAATTCTTTTCCATTTTGGTTTTCCTGCGCCAAAGAATCATGGTGCTGAGGCTGAACTTTTCGTAGCCATCTTTCCACTATTCGGTATCCAGATGTATCACAAGCTCGGCGATCAATGGGCAACGAGCCTTCTAGCCTTTTTGACGCTGGTGATGACACCTTTCCCTTACATCTTCTTCAAATACGGGAAGAAGATTAGGGGCCATAGTCGCTTTGCTACCGCGTGATTGCATATTGCAAAGGTCACTTTTTATTTCTCCTTTGGTTCATGATTTGGCAAGCGTGGCATAGCATGGCGTGGTATGGCAAGGACATGGGGTATGCAATGACAGGTAGTCGATATAATACGTATATTTTCCTTTGGACTCAACATGGGAGCACGCGTGCTTCTATTCGTCTAAAAGACTATGTACAAAGTTAATAATAGGGCCGGATGGGCCCTTGTTTGTCCGAACCCAAGGGAGTGGGGGAAAGGAGAGGAAGTTTAGGGTCTGATAAATCACGATTTTGGCTTCATGAAAATGATAGATGGATGGGATGGGATGGGATGGACGAACGGACGAACCGATCGAAGTGAACAACAGTTTTTCATTTCCTGCTTATTAATAACGCTCACTCAGCGCTGTCGTTGCAACGGCTGCGCAAGTTACATACGGACAGACACGGGTTGGCTTTTGCTTGCTACATAGATAGATTGATTTGATTGATACCCCTAAATTGAATATATTAATAACAAGCTAAGACGTGTTTCATGAGACTCAAGTGCCAAGCTCCGTCGCGGCTGGGGACGAGAGCAACTGATGGGTTGGGAAATGTGTCACGCGGTGGGCGTGCATACTTACTTACATATGCAGAGGGGGGGGGGGGGGGGGGGGGGGGGAGGGGCGGGGGAGGGGGGGGAAAGGGGGGGGGGGGGGGGTTTTGCGGAAGGGGGGGGGGGGCTTGGTGTTGGGGGGGGGGAAAAAGGAAGGGGAGGGGGGGGTGGGGGGGGGGGTTGGGGGGGGGGGTAGGGGGGGGGGGGGGGGGGGGGGGGGGGGGGGGGGGGGAGGGGGGGAATTTGGGGGGGGGGGTGTTGGGTGGGGGGGGGGTGGGGTGGAGATGGGATGGATGTAGTGAAGTTATATCCAGAAATGTTATGGTGTTCAGGGTGGGTGGGCATGCATCGTGAGGATGTCGAGTTGTTGTCGCAGGGTTGAAAGAACACGAAATTC